>JAVTVY010024814.1:0-96035 GCA_036873755.1 Hanleya hanleyi | reverse complement strand
TTGTTTTACAAAATAGTTCCGAAAATATTTGGGTAGTGGACTTGAATCATAAAAAAAATTGTGTACTAGTAGAAGTAACAGATAAAGATTCAGTTTAGGTAACTGGAGAATTTGAGTTCGCTTGAATAAAAGTGCTGTGTGGTCATACTTAGCGGATAACGTTATAAGTCTAATTACACGTTTTTGGAGAAGATTTAAAGGATTTAGATGACTGGTGTATGTGTTACCCCATAAAATGTTGCAGTATGACAAATATGGGAATATGAAAGAGTAGTATAATATAAAGAGTGTTTTTTTATTGAGTGATTTTTTAATATGATGAAGAATCCCAGTATTCATAGAAACTTTCTTACAAATATAATCAATGTGCGAGACCCAGTTTAGACGGTTATTAAAAAATACTCCAAGGAATTTGAATTTACTAACAATTTCTATTACTCCACACAGTTTTATAGGAGATGTTTCAAAAGTAGACCTATGAGAGTGTTTTAAATAGGGTTCAATTATCATAACTTTAGTTTTGGTGATATTGATAGATAAGCGATTTGCACAGAACCATTTATACAACTTATCTAGTTCAAGTGTCATAATATTCATAGCATCATTAAGATTTTCTGAAGAGTAAAGAACACTTGTATCATCTGCATATAGGATACATTTTAATAAATCTGTTACGTTAATAAGGTCATTAATGTAAATCAAAAATAAGATGGGACCAAGTATGGAACCCTGTGGAACACCAAAATGAACGGAGGCAGATTCAGATAAAAAACCATTATAATTTAACCTTTGTGTTCTGTTTGTCAAATAATTTTTAAACCAGACATTCGATATGTCGCGGAATCCGTAATGTTCTAATTTGGCAAGTAAAATATCATGTTTGACAGTGTCAAAGGCTTTTGACAAATCTAAGAAAGTATCTACAGTGAACAGCTTAGATTCCTTTGCAGTGACGAGAAAGTCGTGCAGTTTACATGCTGCGAGTGCCGTGGGATGATTTGCCCTGAATCCATATTGCGCCTCTGAAATTATGTCGTTTGAGTCCAGAAATTCTGTGATGGCATTAGCAGCAGCCTTTTCTAAGATCTTGCTGAAAAAGGGTAACACAGATATCGGTCTATAATTGGAAAAGCAACAGGAGTCACCAGACTTTAAAATCGGCGTGACCTTTTCGGCTTTTAGAGAGTCTGGTACTGCTCCAGTTGCAAACGATACGTTTATGATAAAGGACAGTGGACCAGATATGAAGTCAGATACTTTCTTAACGACAGAGGCTTTAATGTCGTCAATACCTGGAGCAGCTGACCTAAGTTGTAATATTGTTTGTTTAACTTCGAATGAAGCTGTAATAGGGAATTGAAAGTTTTAGGGAGTGCTGTTTTTCAAATATTCCCTAAAATCTGATGTATTGGGGATTCGTGCATCCAAATTAGTTGGCAGTGAGATAAAATATTGGTTGAATTTGTTAGCAATGGATTCCTTGTCTGTAATGTTCTGTCCATTGATATTGAAACTAGACGGTAATTTAGAATGGCTCTTTCTGTTCATTAGCTGATTGATAACTTGCCAGGTTCCTTTAATATTTTGATTAACCAAATTAAACTTCTCTTCAAAGTAATTCTTCTTTGCTAGCCGAATTGTATGATTTAGTTTATTTCTATATTGTCTGTATTGCGTGCGCGTATCATTATTGGGATTGATTAAATAGCTACGATAAAGATTGTTCTTATGGTGTATAGATGTAAGTATCCCGTGGGTAATCCATGGTTTAATAATTTTATGCTTGGACAATTTATGTGTTATTATGGGGAAACATTCATTATAAATTGCGGAAAATTTAGAGGAAAAATAAGAAAGTGCCATGTTTGTATCGTTATTGGTATTTGTAACATCTTCCCAAGTAATATCTTTGATTTTTTGTATAAATAAATCTTCTTGTTGTTGGTTATATATACGGTAGGTAATTTCTTCATTATCCGACAAATTATCGATCTGTGTATTGAGTATATGGAAAATCGGAAAATGATCTGAGATATCGGTCAGAAATATACCAGAAACAAGATTGTGTTCATGAAAATTCAAAAAAAAGTTCGAGTTGGTTTCGTGATCTGTGGGAAGAAATAATATGATTTTAGGATATGCAGAAATTCCTTTGAAGGTCCATGTTTTTCAGTTTAAAAAGGTCCACATTAAAATCCCTCATAATAACACATTTGCTGTTTACTATATCATTATGTTGTAGAATTTGCTCGAGATGACGATTCAAAGAGCCAAGGTCCTTACCAGGAGGTCGGTAGAATATACCCACGAGATACTTAGCCTTGTTAAATTCCAGTTCAACGAATAAGGATTCAAACTCCCCATCTTTATCTCGATAGGAAAGATCGTCGTGGATTTTACATTTTCTAATATTTTCATTCACATATAAAATAACACCACCTCCCTTCTTTTTGCTTCGTGAGGATGGGAATGGTTTGTATCCCGGTATGTCAAGTAGAGTTTCAGTTGCCGGGTAGAGCCAGCTTTCAGAAAACCCAAGAACAGAAAAGGTATGTTGTAAATTATAAATAAAACCGGCAATTTCATTAAAATGTTTGTTAAGGCTTCTAGCATTTAAATGTAAAAATGAAAAATGTAAGTTTTTGTTACACATTGTACGTGAGTTATATTCTGATGCAAATGAAGATTCGTTAAAATAATTTGATTGATGACTGTCGATATTACGCCAATGTATACTTTCATATTGATTGTCGTCTGTAATAGATTTACAGAATTCTGGGTCGTTTAATTCAACTGGATTAAAACACAGACTGTCGAGATAATCGAGGTTAATATCCATATTCATTCGATTGTTAGACAAATTGTTTTGAATTTCAGAATTTTGGGGAATTGTATCGTGAAAAAATGGGAGAAATGAGAAAAGGTCCGCGGGTGGAATATCCTCAGTTGGTATAAAATCGTTATCCATTATCCAGTATATTTTGAACATAAGTAGACTGATCTCTTTCAACGACACAAGTGAGAATAAGAGGGGAGTATTTTATCATAATTTTGAACCTAATAACTAATTTTATCATATTTGTAACATAAGTAACAGAACAAGTTACAATAAATAAATAAACCAGTACATGAACATAACGTTAAAATCTCTTAGCGGCTTTTCCTGCATGGTATATCTTTGCTGGGCAGTTATATGATACTCGTGTGATTTATGTACAAACGATAATAACCCATTAGGGGTTTTCATTAAAAGAAAATACGTCGTGTAACTACAACATATCTGTTGCAAGTAGCTATGAATGAGTTATGGGCCAGGCATATAATTCCTGTAAGCCAATTCTTTGTTAGATCGTTCATATCAGAATTGAAAAGGGGCTTGTCTATTGCACGCTCTAGTGTCTGCGATTCCCGTCACGTTACATGAACTACCCCCATGCACCAGCTCTTCGATAACCTATACCAGTAGCGTCAGAAAAAAAGAAATGAGCATGTTGGCGTAAATAAAGTGTTCGCTGCAGAGATATTCCGTCGTGCACTAATCAGTATACATTGTAGATTCATATAAAACTACATAAAGCTTGGTATTACGACTGCTGGTTGAAACCGGAGATGTGGTTGAAACATTTCGTGCTGTTGGAGACACAAAATTTAAATTGAGATATAGGCAAACAGATACTATATAACAGCACAGAAACAGTCAGCAAACGACGAAACCGTGCGACTTAGACCAAATTAACATATCAATTAACATATGAGCACAGACGGACACCGAAAGTCGGCGTGTGGTCGTACTTGATGACTGTTGGAAACTTTAGACTACAGGTTCCTACTATAGAAGCCCTGCACCATGCTGTGAAATACAATAAATGACAGATACAAGTGTGCAAGGTCAACCCCCTCTCCGTGCGCCAGGCAATCACCAGAAATGTTCCAAAATATTTCAGTCACGTGTATAGGTTAAATTATTCACACAGATGTTCACGTTATAATGTACGCAACATACGTTGACAAAGCGATTATTCTGCCCACTTCTGGAATACCAACGAAATTTAGGTGCACCAACGTAATTGTACATGTGGGCAAAATACATGTATGCTATTCAACATGTATCCAGTACAATATAAAACGATTGAAGGCGAGGGAGGGGGTCGTAATTATAATACATGATAGTCGCTATATGTCAGCATTTCAAGAGTTCAGCAGAACGATTATAAGAAATTTCATGAATGTTCGCAACTGTACTGTGCAAATATCGCGCAATCAATTACAGCAAATAAATTCAGTGTGCATAGTCAGATCGGTAATACAGCTACTCACTCAGGTTTTGGTAAAACATCCAATCACTCGTGCCATACTTGCCACTCCTTATCCGATGGTTTACGAAATTGTAGCACGACTTTCAGGCCGACTAGTTTCACACGCGTGTTGTACCCGGGGAAATCTCTGCGAATTTCAAACGCCTTTTTGTTTAATTCGGACCGTAATTTCTTCAGATCATTCGGAAGATCAGATCGAATGACCACAGCAGTACCCTTCAAGTTCGGGGCGGCTTTCAGTATAGCTTCACGGTCATCGAAATGGCACATATGCAGCTATAAGACCACACCAGCTCCTTAGTAGTCTGCGGAAGTCATTGAAATTCTCAACCTTCCTAAATTCATTCGGCAGACCATTCCAGATCTGTGTGGCATGAAATCTAACAGATTTTTTGCCATATATAGTAGTTCGGACCCGTGGTACATATAATAAGACATTATCTGATTTACGAGAATAAGAACAATTACGTTTCTGTATCAAGTCATTAAGAAATTTAGGCGAATTACCGTGTAAAATTTTAAAAACCTTCATATCTGAGATAAGAGAAGGTGAGACGCAGACGTTCCAAGGAGACTATTTATGTGATCCTGTACCCTTCAAGTTACGATCGACACATATCCCCGAATTCACTAGACTCTCACCTTCATGCTAAACTTTATCAAATCATCTAATAAATATCGCACACGGACGGTAAAATACGATCATAGCGTGGAAGATCTCTGGCGATATGTTTTATAGATTCTGTCGATAATTCCACTGAACCAGGGTTTGGGGACCGTTTGGACACCATGTGGCATAATGTTCAAAGTAACAGTCACAATTAGAGCCTGACCGAGATACATTCATTTGGAGTAGAGAATGCCTATCAGAGATTAGGATTTGAGGAACGAAACACAAAGATATTATGCTACCATCATTGAGAACTGTTGAACGCTTCGATCTTGCAATAAACAAGCGTTTGTGTTTTTAATTTTCACTTTATGCCTTCTTGAAATTTGTGCTGTTTACCCTAAAGAGTCTCTAGATTATTGACGCTGAAATTCTTTTGTGGACCACACCTCAATACCGAAAGTCGGATTGGACACCTATATATACTTGATGTGCCGTATATGTAGTCACTTTTATTGATTCCATCATATCATGATCCTTATAACCATTTTGGTATATCGCGGATTGAACGCCTTCAGATAATGGTTCACTGGTGGTAATATATGTGTACACGTTGCTAGGTGTTGTTACTATTCGCGTCCGTCGCATTGGAACAAGATTATTGTGTGTGGGACGACTTAATATATGTGACAGGTGTGGAGGTATTTTCCCTGGAATTTGATAGCTTAACCTGTGTGTTTCGTAGTCTGGAGATGACATCCTGTGCAAAACAATGCGTTGTTCCATTAAGATGAACTTTGACCTGACAATCTGACTAATCAAATCGCAGCCCTGGCAAGGTTATGTCGATTTCTTCGCCCACGTATCAATCGAGACACGAGGAAAATATCGGGAGAAGAAGAAAAAAATCATATTTATTTTATTTTGTGCGTTAATTTGGTCAATAGAACTGTCAAGTTAACCCAGTTAGGTATAAGAATATATTCCAGTGAGATCTGCATATGGCCTATACATATCGCGACTAGTTGCATTTGCGCTAGATCCTGTGTGAATTGTGACGATTTTAATCAACACCACAATACATTATTGCAGAAACGTACAAACCAGAGCTATACCACCAAGCGCCTCCACTCAAAGCGTATATAGTGAAATGAGCTTGGCGTGCAAGATTTATGGCGTTGTGTTTGTTAACTTATGTCTAATTCCGCATAACACGGGGCTAGTGGCAGTATGACTTCATACGAACAATCACAATCAAAGGTTGACTGAGATACATCAACTTCACAACGAAAATCATATGGATTAAGGATACTGATCAGCGATACGGATTTGTTATTTTTGGAATCTCACGATGGCTTGCCGGCATCATTGAAAACTGTTGACCGCTTGTCTCTTGCAGGAGACTAGCCTATTTTTATGTATACCATGACGGTTTTGTTTTTTTAATTTGCTGCTAATATTGTTATATGAAACGAAAATGTCCGGCTCATATCTAATGACATATCTAGAACATTTGTTGCCGATTTCAAACTTACTCTCTAAAAGAAGTTGGGTGACATTTCACTCAAGTAAGAGTGGAAATTGATCCCACTCAACAGTTACTAATTTGAATTACTTTTCACTTAAGTTAAGGATAGCTATCCCGTTAGAGGCATTTTTGCATCCCCGTGACAAATTGTCTTCTGTATCAATAAAAAGATAACCATAATAAACTATATATTTTATGAAAGCGTACATCGTATGGATTCCAACTATATGATTTGTATAACCAACACTGATACTGTGTAGAAAATATTCCAATTTAAATAATTCAAATGAAAACAAAAGCGTCCATTTTTCAGTTGAAATGTAATGAAAACTGTTGATCTTGTTTTAACTTTGATGGTATACCTTGATAGGAGACAACCCGAACTAGTAAAATTTATCTCATTTTCTTTGTGTTTTTTTTTGTTTTTTTTTTGTAATTGTTGCCTGGTTTTATTTTTACAGCTATTTTATTAAAATAAATAGAAAGAAACGTACTATATTACGGTCATTTGTCTTGAAAGTTGAACAATTAAAAAACTAATCCGAACTTACGCAAACTGAGATAAGGTTTACTAGATCACCTTATAAGTAACAAGCATGCCAAATTTCAAAAGCGTAGCAAGGATACTTTTCGAGAAATAAACGTTTAAATCTCGGATTTTGTAAAAAAAAAATGAACGTCTAGAAATCGGACACAATGTGTCCAGCTATACATGATTTGCATGATTTTGATCAGAAAGGGATAGATTAATGTAAATGAGTAGGGTTTCTAGATAGTTAGCTTACCAAAATACTGCGGAAATGAGGTTTGGAAAGGGAAGTTTAACAGACAAGAATAACAGTAGCCAAGCCCATGCAAACTGTTCTATTCTTACGACAGACTATTAGGGTAGCCAGTTCCTGCGAGTCAATTAACAATACAATACACACTCAGGCAGCTATTAACGACTTACAATATACAGCCGTAATAATCCTAATATTGAAGCACTTCTTATTAGAATTTTGATTTCACCTTTTCACCAAATGTTAGACGAAATAGTGAATATTTGAATGAAGAAATAAAAAAAAATGACCAAATTTGACCCTCTAACGGGATAGCTATCCTTAAATGTACCCGAACGTTCTTGATACGTCTAATGCCCTGGGTCTAAAGCCCTGGGTCCAGATGAAAGTCCAAAAGTTTTATATGAAGCTGAAGCAAAAAAAAATGAAGTACTTTTTCTACTGCCTAGAAATATGCTAACGTGACACCAATTTTTAAAAAAGATGATCCAAGTAAAGTAGAAAATTACAGACCGATTTCGCTGTTAAGCTGTCTCAGCAAGATGTTTGAGCGTATCGTCTTTAAATATGTATTCAATTTCTTCCATGATGCCATCTCTCCGTCTCAGTATGTTTTTTTTTATCAAATAGATCTACTGTCACCCAGTTACTAGACATTTACTTTAACCTAGCGAAAGCCTTAGACGAAGGGAAGGAAGTTTATATTTTTTTATATCTCTAAGGCCTTTGATTGGGTCTGGCACAAGGGTCTACTAGTCATTTACAACGTTTGGGTATATAAGTGGTAAATTGCTGCCAAGGTTCGCGAATTACCCGAAAGATCGTCAACAGCGTAACGTTGTTTTCAACGGCGTTTAATCTAAGTTTATCCGTATAGGCGCGGGGGTCCCTCAAGGTTCTGTCCTCGGACCTCTTTTATTTCTCCTTTATATAAATGATCTACCCAATGGAATCAACATCAAACTATTTGCCGACGACATGTGCTTACACATACTTTCTGATAACTTGCTGCCGAACATCATATCTATCTCCGTAGATAATAATCTATTCAAAATTGAACAATGGGCACTAACCTGGCTTGTAAATTTTAATGCAGGAAAAACAAAATCACTCATAGCATCTAAGGCTGCCATCTCAAATGACCTACAAATTTACTAGTTCTACTTTTGAAACATGTAATTCTCACGAACATCTTGGTCCCATTCTAGACAGCCAAGGAACCTGGCACGACCATATAAACAGTCTTATTTCGATAGCACAAAATAAATTGTCTATGTTTCGGGGGCTTAAGTATCGTCTTGATCGAAAATGTCTGGAGATAATGTACAAAAGCTTCCTAAGACCATCCCTTGAATACGTCGACGCTGTATGGGACAACATGATTTTCAAGCTAACGCCATCGAAAACATACAAAAAGAATCTTTGCGAACTATTACAGGCCTGACTAAAAGTACACTCCATGGCAGTTAACGACCTTTTAGCGTTGGTTTAAACGTCATTTATTTATTTCACGGAAAATACTTTAAGCGCGAGGCTTATAACGTGTCTCCATATAGTTCATGAAATACATTTACAATTTTTTTGGATAAATATGTACAAGAAAAGATGTGGCAGATATCTAAAGAGAAGAGTATATATAGATTTACATGCCCGAAATGATGTGTACTAAACGGTTACATAAGAATATAAAATGATTGCATTATTAACTGTGATTCCTGTATGTAGGAGATGATTGGACGTCCAGAAGATGCTAGTAGGGCACGCTAGGATGCGCTTTCTAGGATAAACATAACAAAGAGGCAGTCAAAATGACTTGTATAGCGGGATAAATCTCTTCATGATAAAATGAAGTGGAAATACAGAATCGGATTTGGGGTTCATTCCGAGGGAAGGAGGAAACTATATCTTTGTTACTCTCATGTATAACCATGAATAAACACAAATTTGTTTTTTTTCTTCATTTTATAGAAAACAGGTTGCCATGGAAATCCTCTGGAATTGGGTGCCAAAGATGAGTGCAAAACGGCGAATGATGTGGAATCCTGCAAAATAAAATCGGAAGTTGATAAGAAATATGTTCGCATTTCTCAATAATGCGTTATGATGGACTTGTATCAAAATCGTCATTTCGAATAAAAAGTTGGAACATGAAAAATCAATGTAATTTTCTGTAAAGAGCAGATTAACGATCAAATATGTTCATATTATCTGATAATATTGAAAGTCATTGATTAAATTTTTGTGTTATATTAAAATATAACGACTTCTTGTCTATTTTGATGACGAAAGTGCGCGTGTAACATAATCATCAGCGATTCAAAAGCTATTAGATTCTTGCGACGGAAATTGTTTCAACAACTTTCTCTAGACCACAGCTTTCTTACTGGAAAACGATGTTGTCCTGTCTGGAATTTAACTGGGGTTGCGATTAAAATTCCCCATTGTTGCCTTTTATACGCTATACGGAGGGGGAAAGCGACTGGGACATTCATCACAGATCTGCGTTGTTTCCCCACATTTTATCACACGGACTACCGTATCTTTATCATATTTGTTATGTTGCGTTTCATGGATATTGCATCAGGAAAAATCTTGAATTTACCTATGATCCTCTGCTCGGGGTAGGCGGGGGGGCGGGGGTGTTATGCAAATATGCTCAAAATGACCCCAATATGATAAACTATAAAGTCAAGGAGTTTCAGCTCTCCATTTTTTGTCTTTCTGGAGATAGCGCAGAAAGTTTGGCAGGGGGGGGGGGGGGCATTTTGGACTCTCCCCCCAGGTAGGGTTAAGACAATATACTGAAAATGTATAAAACTTATATGTGCTATTCATTAATTTTAGCTCCAGCTGAATATTTATTAAATTTGTTAAAGTGATCGTAAACCCTCAAGTAAAGTTTACATCAAATGAAAGACCACTGGAAACAGTGTCTGAAAATAGTTTTTGTCATTTTTTACGATTTTATTACACAGAGTAAACTGCAAATAAAGCATGAGATTCTGTGGTGGTCTGTTGTGATCATATATATGTCCGGTGATATCACACTGCCTTAATACATATATTTTAAACTTTGTATGCACTTTCTAATACTTGACACTCTATATATTCAACACAGACCCATTGTTCCAATGTGCATGTTTCACCAAAATCGAGGAAATTAAATACAAGATTCAAATTGACTTGGTACTTATGGGTTACCATATAAAAGTTAAGTACTTTTTACCCGATTAGAAAAAATCGCATAAATGAGTTAAAAATATATTTGGATATAGTTGAAATTTGTCTTTCATTTGACCTTCACTTCGTCAGAATTCGTAAAAACCTGCTTCGTTTCCACTGTTGCGAGACTAATATTGGTGCACGGCGATAGAATGACATATTTTCCCCATCTGCATATATGCCTAATAAGATCATGCTGGCTGGCTGGTTGACTGTCCTTCTGTCCATATGACGTTGTAGAAGTCAAACCACTGCAGCTAGAGACGTCAAATTTGGCACACAGGATTGATGGGTGGGTGACCATGTGCACGCTTAAAACTAAAGTGTTGTAAAGTGTTGAAATAACACTTTAAGTGTGTCCACAGGGACTGCACTTTAAAGTGCAACACTTTACGAGTAGGTTTCGACACTTAGTTTTAAGCGTGTGCCTATCGAATGTGGGTACATTGCGATGAATGTTGTGGTTTCTTTTCAAATATGGTGTATAGTTACCTTGTCGCAATACCTGACTTTGAAATGCGTTTTGTCTACATGCGCCCATAGCTGGCGCCACCTCAATCTATAGATAAACCAAGGTGGTAAATCAGGGGAGTTTACTGAGATTGGCACCACCTGGAAGGATCTAGAAATTTTGTTTCCGGACAATAAAACCAGAATTTACGGCTCAGCAGATTATTTTCCTTGCTACTAGAGTCGTTTGGAATGTGTTCTTTCACATACGTACATAGGTGGGGCAATCTCTGCGTCCCGGTCATCTCATTTATTTTCTGGGGGGGGGGGGAGGGGGGGTTCAGACAATGAAATAGGAACGACTCGACGATTTATTTTCAAATTATGGCTATCTTGCCACAAGAATGACATTGTGTTAAGCTCATAGGTTTCCCCACCTAGAGGATCCACTCGTCCCAAATTTTACTGTCAGACAATAAATTGAAACAACTAAAACGATCCTTTTAACATTTGGTATGTGTTTCATCCACGTGCGCTCATAGGTGACACCATCCAGGAATCAACTTGACATTTCGTTCCAGACCATAAAATGAGAACATCTAAACGGATTATTTTCAAATTTTGTTTTGTATGTAAATAGCTTGATCGATTTGAATTGTGTTTCAACCGCATGCGCACTTAGGTGGCTCCACCTAGGAGACCACTTGCAATGTGGTTCCCGGACAATCAAATCAGAGCTTGTTGGATTCTTTTCAAATGACCTTGCCACAAGATGTCGGTTTGAATTTCGATTTCATTTCCGAGTAATACAGTCGGAACGACACACCCTATTATTTTCAAATTCGCAAGTGCATACTTTTCCACAGCCACGAGTGGCGACATCTGGGAGCCACATTTGCATTTTCTTTCCGGAATATAAATTGAAAATGACTCAACGATTCTTTTCGAATTTGGTATGTGGATACCTTGCCACAGATGTCGCTTTGGATTGCCTGTTTGGCTTGTGAAATTTCTGTCCAATCAAATAAGAATTACTTTTCATATTTGGCATGTGCATTTGCCCACAGCTGTCGCTTTGATTGTATTCCGTCTATATGCCCTCGTAGGTGGCACCACCTGTTTCACATCCATGATGAATATTTTTTTAAACTACTGAGTAAGGACATCAATTGATTCTTTTTACCACAAATTGTTATTACTGTTCCATAAAAACTCACTTGACAATGATATACCAAACTTTATCTTCGGCACCTGTATAGAGCTAGAGACTTCACATCAGCAATACACCTTAATGATGAAAAAGGGATATAATAAAACACACTAGGCCGATGGAAAAAAAAGTGTGACGGAGGCCTCTAGTTATTTAAAACTAACGACAACACAACCACCTTACACAAATGCCTACTGGGCTGGGGGCCGGGGCTGGGAGGAGCCTTATGAACACATGTATTTTCATACTGACCCATTATTTATTGAATTGAATATACTTCCATTTCCTAAAGTAAATAATTACATAATGTCTGTATTTACCCACAAATATTTCCACAAGCCTTACCTATTACCCGTCAACTTCCGAAACTACTTCACGAAACTATCCGAGGTTCACTTCTACCCAACCTGACAAGTAGGCACCAACCTCTACAGAATCGCCTATCATTCTAACTTGTCATATTACTCAACAAAAACGAAAGGTCCACGAATATGGAACTCACTTCCCCGCGACATTAAGTCCTGTCTATCAATGTCTGTTTTCAAACTCCGGTTGAAGTCGCACCTTGCTGTAAATTAATGCTAAACATAATATATAATATATCAATCCATACTTTACTACATATAGCTCAAACCTCCACCTTCGCACCCAAAAATAACTAATGATGTTAACATATCAGTACACTTATTAATTTATTGACTGCACGGTATATGTATTTCTACGGTTCTGTCATATAAAATTCTCGATGCAAGTGAAATCTTTTCTGACAGTTACTATCGGCAAATGCCAGATACAAAGCAGAAACAGCTGTTAGTAAAGGATTATTTATACTATTATTATATTTAGTATGTGTGTTCTCTGGGATGATTATTCACCGCTTTTGTATATATCACGCTTTTTGCTCTTTCACCAACTTGTACAAACTACTTCGGGATAGAACAAGCCCCCTGGGGTTTTATTCCCGCCAAATGTATAGCCAGCACTTTATATTGAACAGACACAGTCGAAGCTTGACCGAGATACATAATGCTCTAAGAGCCAGAAAAATTATGTTGGCCCAACCCCCTTTTATCGTGTTACGGGCTCGTCAACACCATAAAGTGGTGTTGAGTAATGGTGTTGACCCATGTGAACACTATAGAATAGTACTGGGGCCAGTCCAACACCAAATGATGGTGTTGGTTCTAGCCCGATAAAAGGTGTTGAAAGTGGCGTTGCTCAACACAAATAAGGGTGTTGGGGACATATAGGGTAGATTTAAATTCCACACCATTTATTGGTGTTTAGCTCAACATATGAATTGGGATTGGGCTACTGATTTGATATTTTTTAGAACATTATGGTGTCTTGCTTCTGGGCATCATTGAAAACTGTTGGCCGCTTCTCTCTTGCAGGAAACTAACCTGTTTGTATGTATAGTATTTTTTTAATTTGGTGCCAATGATATTATATGACTTAGATCTTTGGATTATGGACGCGGAAATTCTTTAATGGACGACGGCTGAATATTGTATGACGGACTAGACGCTTGTATACTGAAACCGCGTCGGGTGCAAAGAGTTCAAAATATACGTTTGATCTAGTGTAACATCATGGGCCAAATCGATATCAATTATCATGTCTCAAACTTTCAACGAATCTGCGCAGAAGCGCAAATATATACTTGGTAGTGTATATTAAAGTCGCACTAAAACATTTTTACGAATTCCTCTGCATAGACGCCAGAGGAATGTGATATTACAACCGACTTGAGCGAACCAGTTGAAAGGAAGTGTGGTATGGGATCATGGAGCTCAGACCGTGGACATCATAGAACATGATTTGTCACCCGATAGTCTAAACAAACATATTGCTCTACACACACCCACACACTGCTCTTCACTTTATCAGAAGATGAGATTAAATGCACACGAATTGAGGTTTTGAAGTTTTGTGAAGTTAAAAGCACACGTGACTTCAATATCCAATGGAGTGGCAACTGTGAACGTGTTCCCCTCGTGAACTCGTAACTGAGATGCATTATCAATTCTTACTTTAATACGGTTAACCGCATTATTGATGAAGCCAACGATCGGATCAAGCTGCATGAGATCGAACATTCTTCGAACTTCCGTCGTTCATAAAAAACATTCGTATGAATAAATCCAGAGATCAGTGTACAATGGGAAAAGACAGATTCTTGACATCAGCAAGAAAACCATCCTCGCGAGCCAGTATATCGATCGATCTGTTAGGATCGATAGACTGGCTTGATAGGTTATTCATAATAGTTCTGGATATAAATAGATCAAGGTGTTTCCTCTAAATCAAACCAATCATTGAACAAACTAAGCTAGCTGATTAGGCCAATCCGCTGCCAGGTATGAGATATGGCAGGTTTGAGTTACATAGATGGCCAAACTATTTTGATGTGACGCTGAAATCGACATCGGAAGCCAAAGCAAAACAGCAGGCATGGGATACCGACATGCTAATCCAAAACATCTGCATGATAACACGAACCAGCAACAACTGTCGTCATATCTTCTTGCGTAAAGTCCAAGAGTTACAAATCAGCAGCTGTCGAAACCCCACTCTTCCGTGTCCGATGTATTCCCGGACTTTACCCCTAAAATAGGGGAAAACCCCTATCAACCCTAGCCAAAAGGACTAATATCGGTCCCGGGCTTGTCGGGGACTGCCTATCAAGTCAATGGGGTGGGTGCATGTAAAATTAGGATTTTTTCCCGAAACTATAAAAAGCCGAATACGGACTTTACCCCTAAAATAGGGGAAACCCCCTATCAACCCTAGCCAAAAGGGCTAATATCGGTCCCCGGGTTTATCGGGGCCTGTCTATCAAGTCAATAGGGTGGGTGCATGTAAAATCAGGATTGTTTTCCGAAAATATAAAAAGCGGAACTCGGATTTTACCCCTACAATAGGGGTCTGTATTATACAATATAAGGGAAAATGCCTGTATGGGGTATGGGGATGGTCATTTTTTTTCGTGGGCTTTACTATGGCTTGTGGGGTCTCGTTTTTCTCGTCTCGCCAAGAAAATGACAATGGGAAGGGTTCCAGAGCGAATGGGTGAAAAGACAGATTCTTGACATCAGCAAGAAAACCATCCTCGCGAGCCAGTATATCGATCGATCTGTTAGGATCGATAGACTGGCTTGATACGTTATTCATAATAGTTCTGGATATAGATAGATCAAGGCGTTTCCTCTAAATCAAACCAATCATTGAACAAACTAAGCTAGCTGATTAGGCCAATCCGCTGCCAGGTATGAGATATGGCAGGTTTGAGTTACATAGATGGCCAAACTATTTTGATGTGACGCTGAAATCGACATCGGAAGCCAAAGCAAAACAGCAGGCATGGGATACCGACATGCTAATCCAAAACATCTGCATGATAACACGAACCAGCAACAACTGTCGTCATATCTTCTTGCGTAAAGTCCAAGAGTTACAAATCAGCAGCTGTCGATCCCCCATTCTTCCGTGTCCGATGTATTCCCTGCTTGGAACTCAGCAGTAGTATGTCCATGGCATTTAACGCCGTATTTTGCCGGGGAAGATAACTCTTGGGGAGATGACGGGGAGTTCCGCCAGGGGGCGCCACCAGCTCAAGAGACCAAAAACTACCTCCAGCACAGAAGAGTTCCAATCTAGGGGGAGGTAACTCTGGGTGACTATAGTTCCGGCAAAGGGTCCCTGGGCATGTATTCTTCCGCGGTGATGCGGTCTGGCGGTGATGCGGTCGCGGGAAAAAGCTTCCGCGGAGAAAAAGTAGTCCCCAGACTTCAAATACGCTGCATGGTCCGATTGGGTCGAGTGAGGCATCAAAGTGAAGCATTCGTGAAGGGGCATCCAGTCATGGGTGGGTGCATGTAAAATTAGGATTTTTTTCCGAAACTATAAAAAGCGGAACACGGACTTTACCCCTAAAATAGGGGAAAACACCTATCAACCCTAGTCAAAAGGGCTAATATCGGTCCCCGGGCTTATTGGGACCTGCCTATCAAGTCAATGGGGTGGGTGCATGTAAAATTAGGATTTTTCCCCGAAACTATAAAAACGGAGCACGGACTTTACCCCTAAAATAGGGGAAAACCCCTATCAACCCTAGCCAAAAGGGCTAATATCGGTCCCGGGCTTATCGGGGCCTGCGTATCAAGTCAATGGTGTGGGTGCATGTGAAATTAGGATTTTTTCCCGAAACTATAACAAGCGGAATACGGACTTTACCCGTAAAATAGGGGAAACCCCCTATCAACCCTAGCCAAAAGGGCTAATATCGGTCCCCGGGCTTATCGGGGCCTGTCTATCAAGTCAATAGGGTGGGTGCATGTAAAATTAGGATTGTTTTCCGAAAATATAAAAAGCGGAACTCGGACTTTACCCCTACAATAGGGGTCTGTATTATACAATATAAGGGAAAATGCCTGTATGGGGTATGGGGATGGTCAATTTTTTTCGTGGGCTTTACTATGGCTTGTGGGGTCTCGTTTTTCTCGTCTCGCCAAGAAAATGACAAAGGGAAGGGTCCCGGAGCGAATCGGTGAAATTTTTTGCAAAAGTCACCGAGGTCTGTATATAGGCCTATAGGCTGGCTATGGGGGGGTATATGTCCAACCTGGGAAATTCACACACGTTCATTGTGATATGGGTTGCTTGGATTTGTTTCTCACGTCTCGTCATTTAGAACACGATGGGAAGGGTCTCGGAGCGCAACGGTGAAATATTTGGAAAAGTACCATATAGTCCCATACTGGATATATGAGGGTATAGGTCCAATCTGGGAAATTTACACGCGTTCATTGTGGTATGGGTTGTTTGGTCTTGTTTTTCACGTCTCGTCATTTAGAACACGATGGGAAGGGTCCTGAAGCGAAACGGTTACATTTTTGGAAAAGTACCATATAGCCCATATAGCTCCATACCGGCTATATGGGGGTATAGGTCCATCCTGGGAAATTCACACACGTTCATTGTGATATGGGGTGTTTGGTCTGTTTTTCACGTCTCGTCATTTAGAACACGGTAGGAAGGGTCCCGGAGCGAAACGGTGAAATTTTTGTAAAAGTACCATATAGCCCATATAGTCTCATACTGGCTATATGGGGGTATAGGTCCAAACTGCGAAATTCACACACGTTCATTGTGATATGGGTTGTGGGGTCTTGTTTTTCTCGTCTCGTCATTTAGAACACGATGGGAAAGGGTCCCGGAGTGAAACAGTGAAATTTTTGGAAAAGTACCATATAGCCCATATAGCTCCATAGGTGGCTATGGGAGGGATAGGTCCAGCCTGGGAGATTCACACACGTTCATTGTGATATGGGTTGTGGGGTCTTGTTTTTCACGTCTCGTCATTTAGAACACGATGGGAAGGGTCCCGGAGCGAAACGGTGAAATTGTTGGAAAAGTACCATATAGCCCATATAGCTCCATACTGGAGCTCAGAAGTTCTGATTTTCTAGATTTTCCATGGAATTGTCACTAATTCTTCGAAATGCAGTGACGCCCGTCAACGCTCGTAGTTACGCCTTAACGCTCTAACATAACGCATTGACGCAATGATATAGACCAGAAAGAGAACAACAACAACAACAAGGATGACACTTGAGAGAACAACAACAAACCCAAGTTTTTTTTCATATAGTTTATTTTCCCCAATGTTACATCATGCCCACGCTGGGGGAGCCGCGTTGGGTATGTTTACAACTCTTGCCCAATCATAGGCCACCATTTGCATCTGTCATATTCGTTCCTCTCCGTTAGATGTATTCTTGTCCAATCAGAAGTCGCCATTTCAGAAAGTTCCATCTTTGCTCGGTGTGACCTAAGCGTCGTCGGGCAGGTCTGGATATTCTTCGGGCAGCATGGCCTGAAACAGTTGTTTGCGCATTCTGATCGCATTTTCCAGGGCCTCGGTGGGTGGTAGTCCCATAGCCTCTTCCAAGTGACACTTGGTCTTCATGATGGACCTGTGCGTGGGGTCGCCTTTCATTTCAAGCGGTAGTAAGGTATACTGTTCATAGATCGCCATGGCTGTTTTCCTGATGCGAGGGCGCATTTGGGTGTACGCCTGTTGTAAATTATCCTCTACGGCGTCCTCGATCGCTGCAGCGTAAGTATTGATAGCTGCTGTCACAATACGATCCCAGAAGGTAGGTTCTGCATCACTTTCCACGGACGTAGGCTGACTATCTGAGGTCAAGCTCTCCGTATCACTAGATAGACTCTCAGCAATCCCTGTTTCGGTATCAGTCGATACACTCTCAGCAGTCTCTGTATCAGCATCCGCCTCAACGGACTCCTCGGAGTCTTCAATCCCATGTGTCGCATCATATCGTAATGTCTGGTGAACGTGCGTTCGCACTCAGAGCAAGTGTAAGCCATGTTGACGGTTGAACGTCGACTGTGCGTGTTTTTGGAAATACGCTTGCTTTTATAGACAGTAACGCCCATCAACGCTTAGCTTAACGCTTCAACGCCCTGGTGAATTAGCTCAGAAGCTCTGATGTTCATGGAATTGACACCAATTCATCGAAATGCAGTGACGCCCGTCAACGCCCGTCGTTACGCCTTAACGCCCGTCGTTACGTCTTAACGCCCGTCTCAACGCCTTAACACACTTTCTTAACGCTTTATCGTCGCTTAATGATGCGTTCGAACAAATGTTTCTTTTGTGCGATTGCTCTGACATACGCCGCTTTCCAGTTCATGCCCGAGGTTTTTAACATCGACGCTGTTCTTTCAATTTCCATATGGACTGGTTCCGTATCCAACAATTTCATATGGGTCACGAGGTCGACATACCGCTGACGTAAAGCCCGTCGTAATCTGGGTGCCAATTCGACCAATACATAAGGACTGATGAGGGACACATGTTCATTCTTATATGTACAGACACCACCACCAACACCACCACCACACACTACCACCACACACACACACTACCACCGCACACACACACACACCACCACCACATTCCACCACCACCACAACCACCGCCACCACCGGGCGTTGACGGGCGTCAACGCCCGGTTGTGGTGGTGGAAGCTCCCGTGTAGCAGAGCTCTTGGATCGGAGCTCTTGGAGCTCAAAGCGTGTGGAGCTCAGAGCTTGGAAGTGACATTTGCATATGACCTCTGTGAGGTCACTTCCGCTTCCGTTCACGTGACCGGAACTGACCTTTGACCCCTGCACGCAATGTACAGACACCACCACCAACACCACCACCAAACACTACCACCACACACACACAAACACACCACCACCACATTCCACCACCACCACCACCGCCACCATCGGGCGTTGACGGGCGTCAACGCCCGGTGGTGGTGGTGGGAGCTCCCGTGTAGCAGAGCTCTAGGATCGGAGCTCTTGGAGCTCAAAGCGTGTGGAGCTCAGAGCTCGGAAGTGATATTTGCATATGACCTCTGTGAGGTCACTTCCGCTTCCGGTCACGTGACCGGAACTGACCTTTGACCCCTGCGCGCAATTTTTATCCGGTATTGTTAGCGCGCGCAGGGATCAAAGGTCAGTTCCGGTCACGTGAACGGAAGCGGAATTGACCTCACAGAGGTCATATGCAAATGTCACTTCCGAGCTCTGAGCTCCACACGCTTTGAGCTCCAAGAGCTCCGATCCAAGAGCTCTGCCACACGGGAGCTCCCACCACCACGACCGGGCGTTAACGCCGGTGGTGGCGGTGGTGGTGGTGGTGGAATGTGGTGGTGGTGTGTTTGTGTGTGTGTGGTGGTAGTGTGTGGTGGTGGTGTTGGTGGTGGTGTCTGTACATTGCGAGTAGGGGTCAAAGGTCAGTTCCGGTCACGTGAATGGAAGCGGAAGTGACCTCACAGAGGTCATATGCAAATGTCACTTCCAAGCTCTGAGCTCCACACGCTTTGAGCTCCAAGAGCTCCGATCCAAGAGCTCTGCCACACGGGAGCTTCCACCACCACCACCGGGCGTTGACGCCCGTCAACGCCCGGTGGTGGCGGTGGTGTTGGTGGTGGTGGAATGTGGTGGTGGTGGTGTGTGTGTGTGTGTGTGTGTGTGTGGTGGTATTGTGCGGTGGTGGTGTTGGTGGTGGGGTCTGTACATATAAGAATGAACATGTGTCCCTCATCAGTCCTTATGTATTGGTCGAGTTGGCACCCAGACTACGACGGGCTTTACGTCAGCGGTATGTCGACCTCGCGACCCATATGAAATTGTTGGATAAGAACCCAGACCATATGGAAATTGAAAGAACAGCGTCCATGTTGAAAACCTCGGGCATGAACTGGGAAGCGGCGTATGTCAAAACAATAGCACAAAAGAAACATTTGTTCGAACGCATCATTAAGATCAAAAACGTCTCACTATAAATAGACCACACGGCACCAGTCTCCTCATTTCACCATGAGCACTGCAGAGTCCAACTTGTTTGAACTCAACAACGAGGATATGCTAGCCGAAGCGTTAGGTCAAGCCAATGTCGATGCTATTATTGATACAGCTCAAGGTGGAATCAATGACCAACGCATGCGTTGTCACCTCATCACGCTCATAGATGACATCCAATGGGTGACACGGGTATGTCTTCTGCTGCATAAAAAACAGATAGTACCAGAAGAGGATACCAACACAACTACCCGTGCGCATCATTAAACGACGTTAAAGCGTTAAGAAAGTGTGTTAAGGCGTTGAGACGGGCGTTAAGGCGTAACGACGGGCGTTGACGGGTGTCACTGCGTTTCTATGATTTGGTGTCAATTCCATGAAAATCAGAGCTTCTGAGCTAATTCACCAGGGCGTTGAAGCGTTAAGATAAGCGTTGATGGGCGTTACTGTCTATAAAAGCAAGCGTATTTCCAAAAACACGCACAGTCGACGTTCAACCGTCAACATGGCTTATACTTGCTCTGAGTGCGAACGCACGTTCACCAGACATTACGATATGATGCGACACCAGAAAAATATACATGGGATTGAAGACTCCGAGGAGTCCGTTGAGGCGGATGCTGATACAGAGACTGCTGAGAGTGTATCGACTGATACCGAAACAGAGATTGCTGAGAGTCTATCTAGTGATACGGACAGCTTGACCTCAGATAGTCAGCCTACGTCCGTGGAAAGTGATGCAGAACCTACCTTCTGGGATCGTATTGTGACAGCAGCTATCAATACTTACGCTGCAGCGATCGAGGACGCCGGACAGGATAATTTACAACAGGCGTACACCCAAATGCGTCCCCGCATCAGGAAAACAGCCATGGCGATCTATGAACAGTATACCTTACTACCGCTTGAAATGAAAGGCGACCCCACGCACAGGTCCATCATGAAGACCAAGTGTCACTTGGAAGAGGCTATGGGACTACCACCCACCGAGGCCCTGGAAAATGCGATCAGAATGCGAAAACAACTGTTTCAGGCCATGCTGCCCGAAGAATATCCAGGCCTGCCCGACGACGCTTAGGTCACACCGAGCAAAGATGGAACTTTCTGAAATGGCGACTTCTGATTGGACAAGAATACATCTAACGGACAGGAACGAATATGACAGATGCAAATGGTGGCCTCTGATTGGGCAAGAGTCTTTTTGAGTTGTAAACATACCCAACGCGGCTCCTCCAGCGTGGGTATGATGTAACATTGGGGAAAATAAACTATATGAAAAAAAACTTGTTGTTGTTGTTGTTCTCTCAAGTGTCATCCTTGTTGTTGTTGTTGTTCTCTTTCCGGTCTATTTCATTGCGTCAATGCGTTATGTTAGAGCGTTAAGGCGTAACTACGAGCGTTGACGGGCGTCACTGCATTTCGAAGAATTAGTGACAATTCCATGAAATATCAAGAAAATCAGAACTTCTGAGCTCCAGTATGGAGCTATATGGGCTATATGGTACTTTTCCAACAATTTCACCGTTTTGCTCCGGGACCCTTACCATCGTGTTCTAAATGACGAGACTTGAAAAACAAGACCCCACAACCCATATCACAATGAACGTGTGTGAATTTCCCAGGATGGACCTATCCCTCCCATAGCCATATATGGAGCTATATGGGCTATATGGTACTTTTCCAAAAATTTCACTGTTTCACTCCGGGACCCTTTCCCATCGTGTTCTAAATGACGAGACGAGAAAAACAAGACCCCACAACCCATATCACAATGAACGTGTGTGAATTTCCCAGGTTGGACCTATACCCCCATATAGCCAGTATGAGACTATATGAGCTATATGGTACTTTTACAAAAATTTCACCGTTTCGCTCCGGGACCCTTCATATCGTGTTCTAAATGACGAGACGTGAAAAACAAGACCAAACAACCCATATCACAATGAACGTGTGTGAATTTCCCAGATTGGACGTATACCCTCATATATCCAGTATGGGACTATATGGCCTATATGGTACTTTTGCAAACATTTCACCGTTGCGCTCCGAGACCCTTCCCATCGTGTTCTAAATGACGAGACGTGAAAAACAAATCCAAGCAACCCATATCACAATGAACGTGTGTGAATTTCCTAGGTTGGACCTATACCCCCCATAGCCAGCCTATAGGCCTATATACAGACCTCGGTGACTTTTCCCAAAAATTTCAGCGATTCGCTCCGGGACCCTTCCCATTGTCATTTTCTTGGCGAGACGAGAAAAACGAGAAAAACAAGCCACAGAAAAGCCCACGAAAAAAAATGACCATCCCCATACCCCATACAGGCATTTTCCCTTATATTGTATAATACAGACCCCTATTTTAGGGGTAAAGTCCGAGTTCCGCTTTTTATATTTTCGGAAAACAATCCTAATTTTACATGCATCCACCCTATTGACTTGATAGACAGGCCCCGATAAGTCCGGGGACCGATATTAGCCCTTTTGGCTAGGGTTGATAGGGGGTTTCCCCTATTTTAGGGGTAAAGTCCGTATTCCGCTTTTTATAATTTCGGAAAGAAATCCTAATTTTACATGCACCCACCCCATTGACTTGATAGGCAGGCCCCGATAAGCCCGGGACCGATATTAGCCCTTTTGGCTAGGGTTGATAGGGGTTTTCCCCTATTTTAAGGGTAAAGTCCGTGTTCCGCTTTTATAGTTTCCGGGGAAAATCCTAATTTTACATGCACCCACCCCATTGACTTGATAGGCAGGTTCCAATAAGCCCGGGGACCGATATTAGCCCTTTTGGCTAGGGTTGATAGGTGTTTTCCCCTATTTTAGGGGTAAATTACAAGCGTCTAGTCCGTCATTCATAATCCAGCCGTCGTCCATTAGGGAATATCCGCGTCCATAATCCAAAGACCTATTCCATTTTCCACATAACAGTATTAGCACCAAATTCAAAAAGACAATCATAGTATACATAAACATAGGCTTGTTTCCTGCAAGAGAGAAGCGGTCAACAGTTTTCAATGATGCCGGCAAGACATCATGATGTTCCAAAAATATCCATGTGGGTGCATGTAAAATTAGGATTTTCCCCGGAAACTATAAAAGCGGAACACGGACTTTACCCTTAAAATAGGGGAAAACCCCTATCAACCCTAGCCAAAAGGGCTAATATCGATCCCGGGCTTATTGGAACCTGCCTATCAAGTCCGTGTTCCGCTTTTTATAGTTTCGGGAAAAAATCCTAATTTTACATACACCCACCCATGACTGGATGCCCCTTCACGAATGCTTCACTTTGATACCTCACTCGACCCAATCGGACCATGCAGCGTATTTGAAGTCTGGGGACTACTTTTTCTCCGCGGAAGCGTTTTCCCGCGACCGCATCACCCCAGACCGCATCACCGCGGAAGAATACATGCCCAGGGGCCCTTTGCCGGAACTATAGTCACCCAGAGTTACCTCCCCCTAGATTGGAACTCTTCTGTGCTGGAGGTAGTTTTTGGTCTCTTGAGCTGGTGGCGCCCCCTGGCGGAACTCCCCGTCATCTCCCCAAGAGTTATCTCCCCCGGCAAAATACGGCTTCAAATGCCGTGGACATACTACTCTCAGCATTATACTTCCATCTTTTGTATGAGGAGCATAGGAACATGAAGCGGGAGATGGTTCATATACGAACACTCGTTACCGTGGTTTAAAGGAAGAAACAACGATAAGTTTCAACGAGAAAAAGGCCAATCGCTTGACCGAAGCGAACATGGGTATGACTGCCGTAAAAGAAGTACCCTTCTGAGGATGAGAATGACTGCTAAGAAGGCGAATTTCCCGTTGAAATAGGTCTATCCACTAATTTGCGCAAGCGCATCACATATAATATATGAAAAGAAATGTTTGGCAAGCCTATAACGGAGGAATATCGTTTTGAAGAGCGGAAACAGTCGTATTTGGGGCAAGGCTACGGTGAAAACGAATCGCGTGAAATGGATAAGGAATATCGATAACTGGAAAAGACACAGCAAAGTATAACGATCAAGTGGTGATGAAATATCAAACATTTATAAACAATGTTTCTATTTGTTACCAAATCAAACCTGTTTCAATTCATGCCTAATAATCTCCGTCAGGAAGATGATACAACGTAGAAAACGGAAGTTAAAACTAAAAGTTAGCTCCCCTAGCGGAGAGTTGTCCGCCCCTAGGAGAGCTCTCCCATCCATTCCAGCTGCATTACTATAAAGGCTCTGCTCAAACCATTCTCGTCCTCTATTCTCATTGAAATTACCGAGACCTGTAGTGTTTAAGGCCGGCATGAGGGGACGGAGGGAGGGTCAATCAAATTGAAACAGGTTTGATTTGGTAACAAATAGAAACATTGTTTATAAATGTTTGATATTTGATTCCCAAATCTTAAACCTGTTTCAATTCATGCCACAGTACCAACATATGGAGGCGGGAATCTCGGCCTTGTGGTAACTCCCATAGCAGACTAGTAATCGCTGGAACGACACAGACATGGGTATAAATCTGAGACATTATTACTCAACAAGTTAACCCTGGACACAGCCGTAAAGGGTAATTGAAGGAGTTGATACAGTTTTACTTATCTGAGTGTCTCCATCCATGTAGCTGTGCTCGTGGTGTGGTACACATTTCCACCAAGTTGAAGGATACCCGGGGCACGATAGGCAGCAGAAGGTCCCCTTGGTAGGCACTGTATGACTAGGGGGGGGAAACAGCCACAAGCCATTGCATACAGGGCGATCCTTGGTCCGACCGTAAGTAAGGGGAGGGCGTACAACTACCCGAATCTTGGAAGGTACCAAGTCCACACCACTCTCAGTCCGCAAGCCTCTTGAGGTCAACTCACCATACTTGGAGTGATGAAGGATGCGTTGGAATTGACCGTGTTTGCTCTCTGGGTGATGCTGCGCAAATTTTCAACTCTCTGTACTGTCATCACTACTGTTGACCCTAGGTCTGGAGCAGGTGTCTTGTGAGTTGAGGCACAGGTGACCCAGCTGAGACATCTAGAAGGAAGTCAGTTTCTGAAGAACAGAAGCAAATTTTCAGTTAGGAGTAAACCCTATCCTGGTGTCAGGCCTTCATTGGTGATTATAGAATCCACGGCCGGTCAACTGACTTATTTCTACCTTCTGAGATGCCTTTTATCATATAATATATGTAATAATAATAATATGACTGAGATGAGATGAGATGAGATGATACAGCAAGATGGCTGTCTTGCCGTGATGGTGACAATTTTGCCGCCCCCCCCCCTCTTTTTCTGAAATTACTCACAACGTGCTGGGTAGCCACCAGTGGCCCAAGCGTGGTCACACTATTGATTGCAGTGTCATATCTTTCAGACAGAAATTAGTGAACGTGGAGTTAATTGTTCAGGCACAAGACAGGACAATGTCATGGAGGGCCAGTTCTTCCATAAAGGCCATGACGCAGCGATGGCACGAATCACATTAGAAGAAGCAGAAGACAGTAGTGGGGGCGTCAATGGTATATCTACCTTCTGCCAATTGATAAGACTATTTTATGGTCTTCTTCAACTACGCGGCTTTTTTAAATGTCAAGCCTTGCTGACAGGCGAAGGGACAGGATAACCGTAGCCGAGAGCCGCAAACGGAATCAGTACGAGTAAGATAGTGGCGGATGGCTCGAACAGGACATAGCAGAAGATCGTCCTCGAGGCCATGTACAAAGTCTGACAACGCAGGAATGGAGTACGAACATTGAGCGCACGGACCTGAACGAACAGACTCATTTTTGGCGATAAATTCAGGAATGGGCCGAAAAGGAATACAAGACCAATCCGCTGTCCAGGTCATAGAAGATCTTTCAAGAGCATGAAGTTCAGACACTCTGGACGTCAAAGCAAACGCCGCCACAAAGGTCGTCTTATAAAACACAGCTTTTATAGACGCGGACTCTAAGGGTTCAAAAGCTGGTATAATCAGAGCACACAGAACCACACCGATATCCCATTTCGGTAACAGTTGGCGAGTACAACGCGACTGTAATGCGAAGGCGCGAATAAGCGCAGAGATATTATCGTTAAGGCTAATGTTGGTACCAAAGGTAAGACGTAACACCCTAGCCAGAGCAGATCGATAGCCTTCCATGGTGCTAATAGGAGACTTCCTATCCTGGTGAAGGTGAAGGAGGAAGTCAATTACGAGGGAAATAGAGTTGGGAACGGTATCACGTCCTCGGCACCAGGACAAATAAATCCGCTGTAGAGACCGAACCCGAAAAACGAACGTAGTGAGTAAGGTCCTACATATAATAAACAACCCTAAAGTTGATGACAGAACCATAATGTCAAAGTTTAACCATTGGTGTAACGATCTATACAGGAATAAAGTACTTGATGGAGAAAGTCGGAAAAACTGTCCCCCAAGTACACCACGAAAACATTGTGTTGTTTAAGCACAATCCTAAGGTAAATGGATCTCAACATAATGTTTGTGTGTTAAAGTCAACATGGTTCTGTGTTAATACAACACTGTGCTGAATTCAATAAAAGGCGACTAGTCCGTCATTCACAATCCCGCCGTCGTCCTCAGAGAATATCCACGTCCATAATCCAAAGACTTATTCCATATAACAGTATTTGACCAAATACTGTTGATTCCAATACAATTTTGATATTCTGAACTCCAGACTGGAAACAACAAGGTCTGAACAGAACTCTCTTCGTAGAGTAACGACGAACCTAAGTAAATCACAATGTGAAAAACCCGAGAGGAATTGATACAAGTGGAAGGTTGACGCCAAACGAACGGACTTCCCCTCCCGCCGACGACCGACGATGGAGAATCAAAGGAAGTGCCGATGAATGGATATAAAATATGCATCTCGCAATGAAGAAATGACGTGACAAACGGCGTTATGGTATACCGGAAACGTCTAACCGATGTAATAGAACGACGCACAGGTGTATGAGAGAGACATGACGGCGTAATGAACATGTCGTCAAAGTGTAATAGGAAAGCGTAATGTGAAAAATGCGAGAAACGTTGTATATGATAAACAACGTAGTGATTTCCTCATTCACAACAACTTAATGTATATACATGCTCATAATGGAGCAGGATACAAACTTATAAAAGTACACGACGTAACAGAAGGGCGTTGCAAACAGTAACCCCGAAGTCGATTGTAATAATTTTCCTTCTCTTTAAACGCAGTAGAGATGAACATATTAAATGTTTGTAGCGTTAATCACCAAATGTAAGCTCAATGAGATAAATGGGATTATGGATCTTTGTGTCAGTGAACATGAATAATGTGTCAGTGAACATGGTTACATTATGACCTCTCCCGATGTAATTTGTCTCCTGTACATGAAATTCAGTACTGGAGTTTTATATGGAGAGAATATTAAACATTTACAACAATGTTACTATTAATAACCAAATAGTCACACAACCGACATCCAGAACAAAGATTTTCCAGGTAACCAAGAAAGATCCTTAAAGAATTTTAAATTCCCGAAGAGAGGAAATACATTTAAAGTCTCTCGCCGGCAGGAAAGTGAGGTTATTCAAAAATTTAGAATTTGAAATGACCTAACACGAACAATTTGTCGAGAAGAAGAAGAACAGTAAGAACATTACTAAAAAGCAGTTTGATGCTCTAGTAGACTGTACCGGTAATACATACTTGGTAGAAAGAAACCATAGAAGACTTCACGACTTACGTGTCATTAGGCTTGATCCTTGGCCGGCCAAATACATTCCCACTCACGCTAGTAATTTTAAATTTTCTCATAGGGAAGAAATTAAAATTAGTGCATAACTCCATCTGAATTATAAGTGTAATACAGTATACAGATGGGACCAACTTGGTGTGAAACAAAACAAATCACAATGTAAATAATCAGACATTTGTGTTTCAAGAATATCACACTTTCACAATAGCAAGGGTGAGTGGGTGAATAGGTTTACTCACTCACGTAAACCAACAAATGATCTCATTGTTGTTCGACAGACCCTTAATTACATAAAGAGATCAGTAAAGAAGCTCATTAAGATGCGACAAAGAGTCGTAGTAAATAGGGTTGAGTTGTGATTACGTAACACAAATGCAACAATCACGCTTCATATTCATGTTAGCATGAAAGGCATATAAAACCTCTGTAAGATCTCTCTTGAACACAGTATATCAAAATCAACGTAATAATACTTGATATAACAAGAGATTACATTTTGGTAGGACCAAGGAACTGAATGTATGAAGGTGAACCTACCAAAACTGCAAGTCCGAACAGAAGTTATAACAACAACATGAAAGTTGACGGGCTGCAAATAAAGTATCAGATCTCCCCGGCGGGAAAAGACGAAACCCCCGCCGGTGAGGATACTATTTACAATCCTACTTGAGATTTACACAAACTCAATGCATAAAATTCATGAATCAACGAAACAAACCTGTTCGTTTAATGTAGAGATCACAATAGGCCTTAAAAGTTCAACACTAAAAGGCAGACTTACAGAAATGCCGGGGACTAAATACAAATCTGTCACAAATTGAGCAATAATAAACGAGGTCGCGAGAGCCCGTAAAAACCCACAACAAACACAGCGGGCCGAACTCATTGTTCGTGTGGAGACGTGATATTGAATACACATTGTCTCCATCACGCAGGACTGTGTTATCAGATAAGCCCGAGATTCATATTGACTTTAGAAAATATCGTCGGGCAATAATTTCAAGATATAGGAACTTTGAAAAACTCCGACAAGAGCCAATTAATTTCGCGACGTACGTCCGAAGACAATAAACACATGGTAGATGGAAAAACAGACCATGTGAAGTCTAAAAATTTGCCCAGACAAAATTTTGAAACAAGACAGAAATGTGAAAGAAAACTATCCCCAAAATATTAATTTAATCACCATCGAACCATTGACAAAAATGACATAGGTGAGATAACATACGGCGAGGAAGCATTCTTTTGTCTGACATTTAATACGAGGAAGACCATTATTCGAAGCAGACGGCCTATCCGGCACCAACGCTAAAAGCGCATCCAATTTACCCGAAAAACCATCATTGACGTATGTTCCTAACTTTACACTGAAGAAAAGGAATCAACAGATGAACTCGACGAGACCGGAATGGGCGAACGAGTGATATAACTTCAGCGAGAGGTTGACAAATCGTGGACAACCGCATGATAAGAAACGGAGTCTGCGACTGACGAACGTGGTGACCTATATAAGAAGGCGAGACCGAAAGACGTGGCAAACGGCGTAGTGGTGTAGGAGAACGTCGAGTCGAAGTACGAGAACGGCATACCGGAGAACGGGAAGGCCGAAAAATAGAACTAGAATTCATATTCTCACCGATTTCGTAAGCAGTATGCACTATTTTAATTAGCAATAATCGCCGACAGATTGGATATTTAATGATGGAAATTGGTTGAAATATCAAACATTTATAAACAATGTTTCTATCTGTTACCAAATCAAACCTGTCTCAATTCATGCCAACTCAATCCTCTAAAATTGAAGTCCCGTAACATGTCATTTCCGCTATTATAGAATCGCTGATTCATCGATAGACGAAACCGCAAGACAGCAATTTTGACACTCAATGGTAGGTCCGAACGACCCACCATAAAACGAGAAACGGATTTAGAACTGCGTTATGATTTAACCCGCAAAGGAGAAACCGACACGACGACATTTATTTCGTTTAGAGGTAACGGAGTGTGAAAACCAAAAGACAATGGAGAGGTCGAGATAATATGCGAACCCACTGCATTCTTTTGTCCGACGAGAACAATGGATTGCTCAGGCACGGCAGGTTTAGAGAAGTCTTTGTCGAAGTAGACAAAGGAACCGGTTTGGCTGCATACATAGCCAAACCCGTACATGTAGGCTGTCTAAAATCTGTGATTTATCTAGACGTAGAACCGTCCCGCTAGGCGGTATATTTACAGAGGCGGGCGAGTTCTGATTACTAAGACCATGGGAAACATTTAATCCAATTCCAACGATATCTTCGTTAGCTTTCATGTCATTTACAAGCAATTTCCAACAGGCGTCTGTCGACTTCCGAAAGGGACGGGTCGCCAGACGCCTGCAAAAGGTAAGCCCGTCTAGCCTGGGCGTAATTTCCCCACGCTAACGGGTCCCATAATACACACTCGGCGCAAGTACTTCGCCGATAACACAACTCTTTACAAGAAAAACAAAGCGTGTGGGCGTCCAAACTGGACCAACATTTCACACACGAATTACATGCATTAGATATCGGAATCTCAGACATAACTAATGAAAGAATTTCCGACAATAATGAAAGAATTTCCGACAAGAAATAACACAAGTCAAACCGATAAGGATACTGCGGGTCGTTACAACAACAACCCAGGTTGTATAAACACTTCCTTGATGTGTACTGGTCGAGGTACAACAGAGAATAGAGGACGAGAATGGTTTGAGCAGAGCCTTTATAGTAATGCAGCTGGAATGGATGGGAGAGCTCTCCTAGGGGCGGACAACTCTCCGCTAGGGGAGCTAACTTTTAGTTTTAACTTCCGTTTTCTACGTTGTATCATCTTCCTGACGGAGATTATTAGGCATGAATTGAAACAGGTTTAAGATTTGGGAATCAAATGGTACTGCTTATAGAGCGACCAACATTTTTCAATGATGACAACAAGATATCGTGATATTTTTTATATAAAAGCCTTATCACTGACAAGTATTCTTTATTTAAATGAACTCCGTCATTTTCTACTGAATGAAGTATAGCACTCGAGCTTTGATTGCGTCTGTTCATTTTCACACCATGGAGATGTAAACACATGTCAGTAGTAGGGAAAGGCTATTTAACCGCACATTGACCTAAAAAATTTGCATAATTTGTGGCGGTCACGTGGTGGGAGGAGAGGTCACGGGGAGTTTAGTTCCGGCAGAAGGACCAAAAGCTACCTCCAATCCAGGAGAGTTCCAATTGTTGGAGGGGATGTATTCAGGATGTATTCATCCGCGGTGATGCGGTTTGGCCGCGGTTTTGGCGGTGATTCGGTCTCGGGAAAAAGCTTCCGCGGAGAAAAAGTGGTCCGATGGGGTCGAGTGAGGTATCCAAGTGAAGCTTAGGTGAAGGGGCATCTGATGGGCTGGGTGTGGGGTTGAACTATCGGCATTCTGCGCATGCGCGGTGGCCCAAGGGTATGGAAATAGACGTGTTGGGATGTAGGGGAGTCCCTAATGGTCCGATGGGGTCGAGTGAGGTATCCAAGTGAAGCATTCGTGAAGGGGCATCTGACTGGACTAGGGGCTCGTGCGTTGTCACCATTCTGCGCATGCGCGGTCTGGCCGTAGTATAGAAATAAACGTGTTGGGGTGTAGGTGGGCCCCTAGTGGGTCGATGGGATCGAGTGAGGTATCCATGTGAAGCATTCGTGAAGGGGCATCTGACTGGACTAGTGGCTCGGGCGTTGTCACCATTCTGCGCATGCGCGGTGGCCCAAGGGTATGGGCATAGACGTTTTGGTATCTAGGGGAGCCCCTAATGGGCCGATGGAGTTGTATGAGGTATCAAAGTGAAGCCTAGATGAAGGGGCATCTGATGCGCTGGGTGTGGGGTTGAACTATCGGCATTCTGCGCTTGCGCGGTGGCCCAAAGGTATGAAAATAGACGTGTTGGGATGTAGGGGAGCCCCTAATGGTGCAATGGGGTCGAGTGAGGTATGAAAGTGAAGCTTATGTGAAGGAGCATCTGACTGGACTAGCGGCTCGGACGTGGTCACCATTCTGCGCATGCACATAGACGTTTTGGGATGTAGGGGAGCCCCTAATGGTCCAATGGGGTCGAGTGAGGTATCCAAGTGAAGCCTAGGTGAAGGGGCATCTGATGGGCTGGGTGTGGGGTTGAACTATCGGCATTCTGCGCATGCGCGGTGGCCCAAGGGTATGAAGATAGCCGTGTTGGGATGTAGGGGAGCCCCTCATGGTGCAATGGGGTCGACTGAGGTATCAAAGTGAAGCCTAGGTGAAGGGGCATCTGATGGGTTGGGTGTGCGGTAGGAATTTCATTCTGCGCATGCGCAGATGCAATGCGGAGCTCTCGTCCAATCAGAAGCGAGTATTTCAAATCCGCCACGGAGCTCTCGTCCAATCAGAAGCGAGTATTTTGACCCGGTGCATTATGGGACATATCCAAGATGGCGGCACGTATGTTCAAGATGGCGGCACATCCGGTGTCGAAAACTGGCCATTTTTGTCGGGATGTGGTCACCTAGTGTCGAAAACTGGACCCTGTATGGGTCCCGCTAGACGTGTTGGAGCTAGGGGAGCCACGAATGGTCCAATGGGGTCGAGTGAGGTATCAAAGTGAAGCATTCGTGATGGGGCATCTGATGGGCTGGGTGTGGGGTTGAACTATCGGCATTCTGCGCACGCGCAGTCTGGCCGTAGTATAGAAATAGACGTGTTGGGGGGTAGGTGGGCCCGTAGTGGGTCGATGGGATCGAGTGAGGTATCCATGTGAAGCCTAGGTGAGGGAGTTACACTAGGGTGTCGTTTCCATTCTGCTGCGCAGGTCACGTGGGGGGGTTGTGACGTCACTTCCGGGTTTTCACTAAAAAACTACCTCCAAACATAGAAGAGTTCCAATGTTTCCCCTTAGACGTCCGTATGTTCAACCTCCGGGTTTTGTTTTTCCCGGTGCGGCCCGCCCCGGCCCCCCAGCGCGAGCGGCGCGCGCGTCATCACGCGGATGAATGTCGGATCTGTATTATGCAATCGGATAGCGGTTGTCGTGAAAAAAACAACAAGTTTAGCAATGTTTATATAGTTTATTACCCCCAATGTTACATCATACCCAGGCTGGGGGAGCCGCCCTGGGTATGTTTAGTATGTTCACAGCAAAACAAATTGAAATATCAAACACCATGTTTTATTATTTAACACATTGTCACATTAGGTACAAGTGTTTACTGAGCTCAAGTCAGCGAGCAGCATGTAGACATAGAGTGTGTGTACGGCATGATATTCATCAGTGCACGGGTGACGCATTCAACCGATGGGGGTGATCGGTCAGCTTGGTAAGGAAAAACGTGACATTGGTTACCCTCTCTACCACCCATTGAATGTTCGGGCGTTGACGATGCGCCCATCTCAAGGCATCCACGGTGTCTAGTATCTCCAGCATCGTCTCTAGTGACCCCCGGTTAATTATGGTGACCGGCTGGTCAAACACATGGTTGTTGGCACTGGGATAATAATACTGTAACTGGTCCGTCTTTTTGTGACGTAAGATGTACCCGAAAGCGACATTCAATTTAAAGGCCGTAGTTTGATCGTTGAAGATGGCTTCCACGTAGCTGCGTAGACAGGTGCGGTTGGTCAGTGGGAAATTGTAGATATCTTGAGGGTGGAAACAGTACCGTGTCATGGACCAATGGCGCCGATCGATGTCACTGATTGGATGGTTGTCCTGTAAGAGATCGCTAGGAGCATTTATGGGCTCCACCAGAAAATGTTCGATGTTGTCAGGACTCGAAACCGTAACGCTGGGGTCCAGCTGGATATTCAGGCTCTTCAGAACTGTGGGTATAGGCGGGTTCTCCGTCATCGCATCACCAGTGGCGTTCGTCTCCCCGGGCTTATCTTCACTGGGTCTGACCTTCCGTGGCTCCTCTTCAGTAGGAGGTTGTCGTTCATGCTCATGGGCATGAATCAAACGTTTGAAAAGCCGACCACAATCGTCGCATGGACGCTTGGGTGGCCCATGAATTGAACGTTCATGGCGCAGTAAAGCATCTTCCCGATTAAATGACCGTGCGCAGGTTATACAAGTATACCGTCCGCCGTTGTGGATGGAGGACTCGTGTCGTCGCAAATCTTCTGGGCGAGTAAACAGCTTCTGGCAAGTAGTACAAGTGAACATCTTGGTGATTGACAGTGTCTGATGAAACGGCCAGGCTGGTTTCCTTTGATAGCACGCTGGCTGGTGATCTATTTTTAGCACACTCACTTCAAGTACCTCCAAGTCGAGACAGGAAGGCTGGTCAGGCAGGCAGGTGAGATAGCTCCGTTCGGCAAGCCGATGAATGTACCAAACACCTAAAAATTCCCATTTTTATACTCTCTTTTTTCGTGAGATTCGGGTGTTTTCGGCCATTTCCGTAGGTATCTTCGATCTTCTCCGGCTGTTTTCGGGCATCTCCGCCACTCTCCGGTACTCCCCGGATCTCTTTTTTGGACTAACCCATCAGAATAGTACGTATCACGGACTACACCCGACGTCTAGGCGCGCATGTGTGACCTAGTCTATAAAACACGTCTCACTGGATCACACACCTTCATTTCTACGGTTGCAGAGCCATGGCGGAGATCCAGCCCTATGCGACTCGCATTTTACAGCATGCCACCGCGGTGAATTCATTCACGGGTTACCGAGCAGTGGTCCGGTCCATGTTTGCAGATGGCGACGACAACGAGGGGCGACGCCAGATCTTGAACGAGTTCACAGAAGCGGTCCTCGACAGAGTGCACTCGATGGAGAGGTGTGCCATCACTCACCACTACTGGACTATGACAGCCATACTTGATGCTCGGGCTATGGACCAGGAGCGCTCACGCCGGAACCAGCGCCGGCTGGTTGGCCTCACACTAGTCTGTGCCCTATTGACCCTGGCGCTGTGGTATTGACAGTGGGACTATAAATACGAGGGTCAGACAGAGTGTGTGTCATTCACCGATCGTCATTGGGTCAAGCATGTCACCCGTCCTACGAGCCATCCTGCCCCTTACACCCCGGGTGGGGTTACACGTCTATGAAGATAAAGTCACCCTCGTGGAAGACCGTGGAAATGTTTGCTGGTCGCCCGCTGAGACCGTATCGAATACGGTGACGCTACACCGTGACGGCTGGACCAAATTTAAACGGGTGTTGAGCGGCGAGCTCGATGGACACGTCATCCACATAGACAATGCCATCTACGTATACCGTGGACCCTTCTTCCCACGCCTGGGCCGCTACCAAGATCCTACGCGAAGCTTCACCCTAGACCCCGATCTGTGGATAGCCTTGGAGAAAGTGGTGCCTATCGTGGACCAGCTGTTTACACCAGACGAGCGGTCATCAGACGAGTTGGAGTGGGCTCGTGCCCTGAGAGAAGCGGCGGCAGAACCCAATGAACAACTGTCTAGCCATGAACCCGACGACGATGCCATTGATTACCCGGCTAGACTCAGTCAGCCCAGTGACATGACAACCTGATCCTTTGATCTCACGGGGTTGTCCCTATAAATACGGGAGACAGTCAACTCTGATACCATTCACGTACTGACCATGGCGGAGCATATAATACTGGCGTATCTCAGCTTGACCCTCGAGGTGTTCCTGCACGTGTATGCGGATAAGGTCGATATCATGGAGGAGGTGGGAGACATCTGTGATGCGGACCCTACACAACCGTGCCCGGCTCATTTTCGTCTGTCCCAAGAGGGCTGGACCAAATTCAAACGGGTGTTGTCTGGTGAACTGGACGGCGATCTCATCCACTTGTGTCACGATGTGTACATCCGACGCGGTCCTTTCTTTGCTCAATTGGCTCGGCTAGATGGGGGTACAGTGCATTTTACCCTTCACCCTGATCTATGGTCTGCATTGGAAGATGCCGTGGTAGATGTGGATCAAGCGGTCATCAGACGAGTTGGACTGGTCATTTACCATGGACACTGTGGAAGCCAATGAAGAAAATCAGAAAGAAACTCCGGCCCAAGATATACCCGTTATAAATAAACGATAGAGCCAGGGTCCATCATCATTGTGCCACCATGAAGCGCTGGGAGAAGGTGTTGGATAACTTATACTACAGTCCCGACAGTCCGGCGGCCTATAGTGCATTGTCGGCTCTCTATCGAGCGGCCAAACCCCAGGGGATACAACGTGCCCAAATCCGAGATTGGTTAAGAAAACAAGACACCTATACCTTACATCGATCTGTCCGTCGCCATTTTCTACGGAACCGGGTCATCGTGGGAGGAATAGATGCCCAGTGGCAAGCGGATTTGGTCGATATGAGCGCCTTTGCCAAACACAACGATGGGAATCGGTATATCTTGACGTGCATCGATATCCTATCGAAGTATGCGTGGGTGGTACCCATCCGGACGAAAACGGGGCGAATCTCATAGCGGCGTTCAAAGACATCTTCAAGACCGGGCGCAAACCTTTGTATTTGCAAACCGACGAAGGCACGGAATTCCTCAACAGACCGTTCCAACAGTTTCTGAAAGCCCAGAAGGTGTTTTTCTTCCATACGTACAACGAGACCAAGGCTTCCGTGGTGGAAAGGTTCAACAGGACATTCAAAGGCCGCATGTATAAATATTTCACCTATAAGAATACAAGGCGGTATATCGATGTTCTCCCGAAACTTGTGAGGGGTTACAATCGAGCCTATCATCGGAGTATAGAGAGAGCCCCCATTACCGTGACCCAACGCAATGAAGCCCAAGTCCGGCGTGTCTTGTACCCCAGGCCATCGCAGCGAACGACGAAGGCGGTGTACAAGGTCGGGGACCCTGTACGGATCAGTAAAGTCAAGGGCAAGTTCGAGAAAAGTTACTTGCCCAACTGGAGCGATGAGCACTTCCTGATTAAACGGCGCCTACCCCAACAGCAGCGAGTCTATGAACTGGAAGATCTTCAAGGGGAACCGTTGCTAGGGACGTTTTACGAGATGGAATTACAGCCTGTCGTAAAAACACAGCAAGACTACTACACGGTGGAGCAGATTTTGAAAACGGAACGTCGACGTGGCAAACTGTTTCATTTCGTGAAATGGCAAGGTTGGCCCAGTTCCTTCAATTCCTGTGTCGCTGCCAACCAGGTGAAACGACTATAAAGCCAGACACCACTGCCGTCACCCTTCATTCCACGTCCGACCACAATGCTATGGACCAACAGCAGCTGCCTCTGAAGACAGCGTCTCCCAAAACGCGCAGAGCGCAAGTGGGTTTTGTGGTGATAGTGCTAACCCTGCTGAGTGTGTTGTACGGAGGTGTGTTTTACGACGTAGCCTATGTCAGCACGTTACTTAACCAATTGAGAACACCAGCCACCAGCGAAACCGGTCTACAGAGAGCACCAGTCAACCCCGTATCGAGCCCAGTCACCACCACCACACCCCGTGTACAAGCCACGTCGAGCTCCACACCAAGCTCTACACCTACACCAAGAACACCCACTACGTCTCAAGACCCACCGGATTTCATCCCTCACAGTGAACAGACAACGACCACCGACGTTGTACCCACCCCCATCATCATCCCTGACAGTGTACAGACAACGACGACCGACGTTGTACCCACCACCACTCCAGTTCACTCGTACCAAATTTACAAGAGCGGGTTACCACGACAACGGATACACCTCGAACCATGGACCCCCGTTGGCAGCATCCCTTCACGTGTCTCATCGCAGGACCCACGGGTTCCGGCAAAACGCACTTCGTCAGGAAGCTCCTTCAACACGCCGACAGCATGTTCACCCCACCCATTGCCCGAGTCGTGTGGTGTTACGGAGAATGGCAGGCAGCGTATGCAGCAATGCCCCACATCACGTTCGTGGAAGGCCTACCCAACCTGGCCGATTTGGAACCCGACACCTTGGTGGCAGATATATCCCGGCCGCACACCGTTTGCGTTGGAAGCCTTTAAAGATGCGACAACCCCTCAGCACGGGTATATGCTCTTGGACCTCAAGCAAGCCACCCCCGACCACCTTCGACTACGGACCGGCATCTTTCCCGGAGAGACCCACCACGTGTACTTGCAAAAATAATGTAAACACACCCACAGTGGCTCCCCCAGCTGGGATGTGTGTGTGTTTGATGACGGAGATAATAAAAAGAATGAATACCACAGCAGGGTTGACTTTGTCTCTGAGATAGATAAAAAGAGCAGAGTTGTGGGTTCTGGCATTAGTTGTACAGGATGTCTGCGCGAGTACGGAAGCACGCTCCCACGCTCCGTGTATTGAAGACGGCTCCACCCGAGTTGGTCCGAACCATTGTACGCGGTGCGGACCCTGACCTTGTACGCTGTCTGTGCGAGATCGGGTACAACCTGTTAAAAGGCAACGTACCACTGACTCCGGCTCAGAAGACCAAGTTGGCCAAGCATAAGACAGGTCTCCGAACCCTAGTCCAGAAGCGGGTCCCTCAAACACAAAAGAAAAAGGTGTTACAGAAAGGCGGCTTTCTCGGGGCCATCTTAGCACCGTTGGCCGCTTCCGTGTTGGGTCCAGTATTGGGTGGAATCTTCGGCCGACAATGAACCACACGAAAAAAATGGTCCTCGTCGAACCACGATTCCTTCAAAACCTCCAATCGCCCTACCCTGTCCCACCTACGGTGAAGACCATAAACACCCTCGATGGAGAGATGCAACAGATCTTACAGAGACCGGGGTTAAGCGACAGTGAGAAAGTACAACGGTACAATGAGACGCTTCAACGGTACATGACGTTCATGGACCAATACAAAACCCTCTCTACCACCACCACCACCACCACCACCACGTGACAGACCGCCGACCTCAGCACCGCTCCAACAGCCGCCATTACCAGGGGTACCACCCACAGCCCCACAGTGGGTGGAAGACGAAGTCCTGAAGAGTGTACCTGCCTCGTTCAAGAAACAAGCTGGCCTGGTATTACAACGGATGAAACAGAATCCTAACATGACTTGGAATGATAAAGGCGAACTCCTGGTACAGAATCAGGTGGTCCCGGGGACCCACACGACGGATTTAGTGAATGATCTGATGCGTCAACGCAGGTCGCACACCGATCCTCGAGGATGGGAGGTCTTCGCTCAAGGCTTGAAAGACATGCATGTACCACAGGAATTGGTGGGGAATCCCCAGCGCTGGGCCTTTATGCAGCGAACCCAGCAATCGCCGAGTGGCCCACTACCTTCTTGGGAAGCCGACTGGGAACCGGAGTCACCCCCAAAACTCCACCACCACCACAACGGGCACCTTCTTTTCAAACCTTTAAAAAACCACCCTCGATCAGGACACCCCACATCTCCAGAGCCGTGACACGTAGCAAGTCAACGCGACGAACACGACGCCGGACACAACCGCCCAAGGCCTGGAACACCTATTAAAACCAACAGCAGCAGCAGGACAGCTCAGTCGCCATGTTTTACCTCACCCTACCCAGTAACAGTTCGCTGGATGTGTTTCCTGACAACACCGTGGCCAAGTATGTGACTCAATTACCACAACCGTTACATTTACCTGGTCGGTGGGAATGTGGACTGGTGGATATTCAGTACCCTTACTCATGGTACAACGTGCGAGCCAATGAAGTGTGGTACGAGGGGACCTACGAAGGCAAAAACACCCGACTCACCCTGCCCGAAGGCCAATACGATACCCCCAAGGAGTTCATGGGTGGGCTGACAAGACTGTTGCATTATAAGGCTCTACGGGAGGTCACGAATACTTCAAAACCCATCAAATCCTTTCCCTTCAAGAATCACGTGGACTTCGATTACAACGCACACAACGACAAGGCACAGCTTATCGTCACCGGCAAGGCGAGTGTCGTACTGAGTCCTATCCTACAGCAAATGCTGGGTTTCGATCTAAAGACGTTCGCTGGTCCCACCGAACACCATGGCGAGATCCCGATGGATATGAAGTCGGGTATGTACGGACTCTACGTCTACTCGGACGTGGTGGACAACCACATCGTGGGCGATATCAACACACCTCTGTTACGGGTAGTCCCCATTAAAAAGACGTATGGAGGTCAAGTCACCCACAGTTTCACCCACATGCTCTACTTGCCCGTACGACAAACTGACATCAACACGATCACGGTGGATATAAGAGATGACACGGGACGACCGGTGGCATTCGAACGAGGAAAAGTGGTGCTGACACTTCATTTTCGACAAGCACGTGCTCCCCACTTTGCATAATGAAAGTACCTTACGAGTGCGATGCACGCAGCTATATGGACTATTATGCCCAACAGGCCGGGGGTGGCTTTCCGGTCTTTAGCGGTGCACGCATGCAACGAGGACATGGGCTAGGGAGCATACTCGGCAGCATCGTCAAAACGTTCCTGCCCTTGGTGACGCGTGGGGTGAAAGCAATGGGTAAACAAGCGGTACGCAGTGGACTGCAAGTGGCCGGTGATGTCTTGGGGGTACGGCACCCAAAGAAGCCTTGAAACGGCGGGCCAAAGAAGCGGGAGGCGTCTTGGTGGCCAAAGCACAACGCACCGTAGGGAATAAAAGAGCTGCCCCACCGAGACCACGCACCAGTCGACGACCGACCCAGCGACGACGCACATCGAAGAAGACAAAGGATATCTTTTCTTAAAACATGTCCTTGATCCACGCCGAGTCCTGCCCCTCCACCAACAGTGAATTTGATTTGTGGACCGTGCCGCCCACTCAGACCAGTGCCGAACAAGGATTATGGGTGGAGCATCTCCCGCTCTCCAGCATCAACGAAACCGGGCCCATCGAGTTCACCATCAGTAATGCGGATACGGCCTATGTGGATTTAGCCCATACATACTTGTATGTGAAAGCCAAGGTGGTCAGTGGGGATGGCACCAGAATCGTCCAAGCTGCAACGGTGGGCCCGACGAATCTCTGGCTGCACTCGATGTTTCAACAGGTGGATATTTTTCTCAGCGACAAACTCATCAGTGACTCCACCAACACGTACCCGTACCGAGCCTACATCGAGACACTGTTGTCGTATGGCCGAGAGGCTAAAAAGTCTCAGCTGACAGCCGGTTTATTCTACCAGGACACACCCGAGCACATGGACACGGTGGACAATGTGGGATATAACAAACGGAAGCCTTTCACTGCGAACAGTGCCTCGGTGGATATGATGGGTCGACTGCACACAGACATGTTCATGCAAGACCGGTACCTCTTGAACAAGATCCCCATCAAAATCCGACTGATACGGGCGCCTCCGACCTTCGCCTTGATGGCCACTAACGTAGACGGGCATGCAGCGGACTATAAGATTGTCATCCAAGAGGCAGTGCTGTATGTCCGAAAAGTGAAACCGAATCCAGCCGTTCAATTGGGACACATGAAAGCCTTGGAAACAAAACCAGCCCAGTACCCTATCCGACGTGTACAAACCAAAGTGTTCTCTGTGCCTTCTGGAAATATGGGCGCCAACAAAGAAAACCTGTTCCTGGGGGAACTACCCAAGCGATTGATCCTGGCCTGTGTGGAAAATACCAGTTTCAGTGGAGCCTACCCAGAGAATCCGTTTGACTTTAAACATTTCGGCATCAATTTTGTGGCCCTGCATGTGGATGGACAACAGGTGCCAGCCACGGCCTTAACACCGAACTTTGGGCGGAGGAATTTCATTCGAGCCTATCAGAGTCTGTTTACAGCCACCGGTCAAATCAACCAGGACGAAGGGAATTTCATCAGTCGGGAGCACTACGCGAACGGATACACGTTGTTCTGTTTCGATCTGACTCCCACCTTAGAGAACGACCATCAGCTGGCCCTGGCCAAGCAAGGCAATTTACGGGTGGAAATCCACTTTGCACGAGCCCTGGCGACCACTGTCAATGTGATCTGCTACGCCGAGTTTGACAACATCATTCAAGTGGACAAGGCGCGCAACGTCCTGTGTGGCTTCTCCACCTAACATGGATACAGACCAGATAACCACCGTGCTGGAGAATGACCCAGAGACACGTAGGGTCTTTCAAGGGGTGTTCGCCGGAGATGTGTTTCCATTAGACCGTATGTATCCGGCTGCTTACGTTCTCAACACGGACCCGATGGATCGACCCGGTGAACATTGGGTGGCCGTGTACTTGACAGAACAGCAGGGCGAATACTTTGGCCCGTACGGCCTGCCACCCCTCCATCCCGATTTAACAGACTTCATGGATCAAGGCACAGAGACGTGGTGTTGGAACAGTCAAACGTTGCAAAGCCTGACCAGTAGCGTGTGCGGACAATATTGCTTGTTTTACCTGTACCATCGATGCCGGGGAAGACCCTTATCTACCATCGTACAGATGTTTGACGAGTACCCCAAGGCCGAGGACCGCGATGTACTCGTATATGACTGGGCCGCCCATCATTTCAATGTACAAGTCCCGTTCTGGGCTTGAATTCTTTCAATGTACACACGCCCGCTGTTCTGGGCTTAAGTTTACAAGCCCCCTGTTCTGGGCTTCAATGTACAAGCCCCTGTTCTGGGCTTCAGTTCTTTCAATGTACAAGCCCCTTGTTCTGGGCTTCAGTTTTCACGTGGTTGTTCTCACGTTGTTGTTGTTACTGAATGAAAAACAAAATGAGATCTCACCAAAAAAACCTGTCTTGTGTGTTTTATTCATAATGCATCAATGCCCAATGTGGAGATTCAGTCAAACTGAAATCAGTGGTGTAGGATGGGGCCAAAATGTAACCCATCAAGGTTAGAATGCAAGAGCACTATAGTAAAAATAGAGAGCCAATGAAATCAGCCCACAGACCAAGTACGTGTTTTTGGTCTAGGTTTGGAGCGGGCATTTCATTGAGGTACGTGTATACGGTGAGTGAAGAGACTCGTCCAACACGTATAGATTATGTTGATGACTATAAGTTCTATGTAACCCATGAATGTTAGAATGCAAGAGCACTATAGTAAAAATAGAGAGCCAATGAAATCAGCCCACAGACCAAGGACGTGTTTTTGGTCTAGGTTTGGAGCGGGCATTTCATTAAAGTGCGTGTATACGGTGAGTGAAGACTCGTCCAACACGTATAGATTATTACTATAAGTTATATGAACATAATGCATGAAAGTGGCTTTGAACACCGTATTAGCCAATCAGTGGCCTAGAATGGAGCCAAAGGTAACCCATTCATGTCCAGAAAACATTACCCGGGTGTACAAGAACCCGTATGTAGGAGCGGACGTCAGCGAAAGCACACCGTGAGTACCCCAATTCGATTGGCTGATTGTTCGACCGCTGATTGGTTCTTTTTCTCGACCGCTGATTGGCTCTTTTTCTCGACCGCTGATTGGTCCAAATGGAACTGCCCATCTTTCCCAGGTTCATCTAGAATCCCCTTTTTGGGGTTCAAGCTCTGACTATCGCGATGCCGCAACATTGTGTCATTGGACATTGGACCGTTTGACCTGGATGTGACCATTTGACCTGACATGCGTCCGCGCGCGCACTGCCGGGGATGACGCGCACTTCCGGAGAACTCGCGCGCGCTGCGGCCGAAGAACCCGCGCGCGCGCGCCGCTCGCGCTGGGGGGCCGCGCGGGAAAAGGTCCCGGAGGTTGAACACACGGACGTCTAAGGGGAAACATTGGAACTCTTCTATGTTTGGAGGTAGTTTTTTAGTGAAAAACCCGGAAGTGACGTCACAACCCCCCCCCCACGTGACCTGCGCAGCAGAATGGAAACGACACCCTAGTGTAACTCCCTCACCTAGGCTTCACATGGATACCTCACTCGATCCCATCGACCCACTAGGGGCCCACCTACACCCCAACACGTCTATTTCTATACTACGGCCAGACTGCGCGTGCGCAGAATGCCGATAGTTCAACCCCACCCCCAGCCCATCAGATGCCCCTTCACGAATGCTTCACTTTGATACCTCACTCGACCCCATTGGACCATTCGTGGCTCCCCTAGCTCCAACACGTCTAGCGGGACCCATACAGGGTCCAGTTTTCGACACTAGGTGACCACATCCCGACAAAAATGGCCAGTTTTCGACACCGGATGTGCCGCCATCTTGAACATACGTGCCGCCATCTTGGATATGTCCCATAATGCACCGGGTCAAAATACTCGCTTCTGATTGGACGAGAGCTCCGTGGCGGATTTGAAATACTCGCTTCTGATTGGACGAGAGCTCCGCATTGCATCTGCGCATGCGCAGAATGATATTCCTACCGCACACCCAACCCATCAGATGCCCCTTCACCTAGGCTTCACTTTGATACCTCACTCGACCCCATTGCACCATGAGGGGCTCTCCTACATCCCAACACGGCTATTTTCATACCCTTGGGCCACCGCGCATGCGCAGAATGTCGATAGTTCAACCCCACACCCAGCCCATCAGATGCCCCTTCACCTAGGCTTCACTTTGATACCTCACTCGACCCCATTGGACCATTAGGGGCTCCCCTACATCCCAAAACGTCTATGCGCATGCGCAGAATGGTGACAACGCCCGAGCCGCTAGTCCAGTCAGATGCCTCTTCACATAAGCTTCACTTTCATACCTCACTCGACCCCATTGCACCATTAGGGGCTCCCCTACATCCCAACACGTCTATTTTCATACCTTTGGGCCACCGCGCATGCGCAGAATGCCGATAGTTCAACCCCACACCCAGCCCATCAGATGCCCCTTCACCTAGGCTTCACTTTGATACCTCATACAACTCCATCGGCCCATTAGGGGCTCCCCTAGATACCAAAACGTCTATGCCCATACCCTTGGGCCATCGCGCATGCGCAGAATGGTGACAACGCCCGAGCCACTAGTCCAGTCAGTTGCCCCTTCACGAATGCTTCACATGGATACCTCACTCGATCCCATCGACCCACTAGGGACCCACCTACACCCCAACACGTCTATTTCTATACTACGGCCAGACCGCGCATGCGCAGAATGGTGACAACGCACGAGCCCCTAGTCCAGTCAGATGCCCCTTCACGAATGCTTCACTTGGATACCTCACTCGACCCCATCGGACCATTAGGGACTCTCCTACATCCCAACACGTCTATTTCCATACCCTTGGGCCACCGCGCATGCGCAGAATGCCGATAGTTCAACCCCACACCCAGCCCATCAGATGCCCCTTCACCTAAGCTTCACTTGGATACCTCAGTCGACCCCATCGGACCATTTTATCTAGGGACTACTTTTTCTCCGCGGAAGCTTTTTCCCGAGACCGAATCACCGCCAAAACCGCGGCCAAACCGTATCACCGCGGATGAATACATCCTGAATACATCCCCTCCAACAATTGGATCTCTCCTGGATTGGAGGTAGCTTTTGGTCCTTCTGCCGGAACTATACTCCCCGTGACCTCTCCTCCCGCCACGTGACCGCCACAAATTATGCAAATGTTTGAGGTCAATGTGCGGTTAAATAGCCTTTCCCTACTACTCATGTCCAAGTGGTCCTTTGCTTCGGATTAAGCGGAATTAAACACAAGTTATGAAACGAATAGCGCCAGAGATCGTATTTTGCAGTCGGTTTACGATAATTATCACAGAATTTGAGAAACTTTAAATGGAGGCGATGCGTTTGTAACCCCCCCCCCCCCCACCCGTTCTACCAGTCCTACTCAAATTCTCTCTCCCCACCCTCACCCCCACCCAAGTCCGTTACAACAGTATCATGCCAAAAGTCACAGGCAACCATGAGTGCCGCCCTCTAAAGTCTCACTGGGCACCATTTGTAAGCCCAAATACGGTGGCACGAACTCTTGGACGGCTCCTTTATTACTACAGATATTCGCCACACCATCCTGATATAATCCCCAGATTCAATTTCATAAGGGTATACAATTTTGTTGCGAACGTAGAATGGCGTCGTTTGATTGTATAGCCTTTCATAGAACCTGAGTTTACAAGTATGTCTTGTGCCGTTGATTGAGACTCTCAGGTTTTGCACAAGATCGATCTTTCAAAGGCTTTAACATCAAATGTGTCTTATGCATAATTTACTATGTTAAAGGTGAACTGCAAAGGTTTTTCGATTTGCAATCTTTTCTTCTTATTTTGCAATGCTGGTGAGAAAAAATCATCTGACGAATTATTTTGAATTTGTGGAGCATAGTTTTCTCTAAATTTGCAAATATAAATCTTCTCCTGGAGTTGTGTTCGAAATCAGAATGAAAAAAGCCATCGCTTATCTCCCCCTGATTTTCCAACATTTAGCGTTGTTCGTGACGTCAGTTGTGCTTTATGGGAACGTCAGGAAATCGTCGAAGTTGAGAGAAAATGTGTCGGAAACGGGAGGAGACTAATCAACCGAAAGTTTACCTGTACAGAAACATCCACGAAATCTGGCAGCGACAACGATATAAACGATAATGTGGATCTGCAAACGGAAGAAGTCGCGGTGCCATATCCACATGAGCGCTGCATGGTACTTGCACTTAAGATAAGATAAAATAGCAGTTTCGAAAACTGAACACAAGATATCTTTTTCGTACAAGTTACCAATTTTGCAAAGTAAATCAACTTTTCCATACACTGCTATAATCATATAGAGACCATGCAGTACCGATACGTTGAAATATTTAAAAAAAATTGCTTTCGGCAAATGCGCACGCATGGTGAAACTGATAAGAAAGATTTATAAATTTTAAAATCGGGCTAATAGATTTATCTGAGTTTTTCACGATGTAAAATACCAAATAATAAAAGAGACAAAGGGCGCCCCGTATACCGTTACATATCAAAAGACATCAGATTTCCTGTTTGGGCACGGCACGTAACGCCACATGCAGTTGCCTGGTATGTTTGATACTGGATGGAACATGTCTGCTATATATTCAATGAATTATGAAAATTAATATTTTTTTCTATGATGTAGAAAAATAGACCTCATTTTCTATGTCTTAGAGGTCAGCGTATGGTAGAAAATTAAAACTGTTGATGTCGGCTTGACATCAAAGGGAATTACTTTATTTGAGTCAAGCTGAAAGAGAAAAACATTTAGGAATTTTTTTAAAAAAAATCTATTTTAATTTTTTTTGTATTAATTTTCATAATTTATTGAAAATATACGCAGACATCTGCCATCCAATATCCCACAGGCCAGGCAACTGTGCGAAACACCTAGTGTCCGTGGGCGCGAACGTCAGCGAAATTAGCTGTCAAATATTCTGAATTTGTGGGCGTCTTCTGTCCCTTTTGCATTCAGTCTACGATATTTATTCTCTCACCGTACGATGAATGAACACAGATTATCATGCAAACGTGTGATCGGGTTCGATGTCAACTCAAAGCACGACGTGCCAAAATGTGCAGAACACAGCCGTGAATGTTTACAGCCGTTCCGGGACTAAATAGCCCCAGTTGGAGATTCACTGTCACTTCTCCGTAATACTTGGATCTGACGGCAAGGTGTAGAAGCTCAATGGAGCTTTTCCTCAAGTTGTTGGAAATATTTTCACATGCAATGATCGCGATGTACACCATGTTGATTTCCCCTCTAGGAGCTCGGTACGGCGTACAGATCTGAGAAACCTCATCAAAGCACAATGGCGGTATAAATCAAGGGAGATAATCAGTGTCGCTTTCAGCTGTCGGACTTTATCCAGATCAGAAGGGGGGTTTATGCATAGTTATAATCAGGTTTATATCCAACGATTCTTTCTGAAAATAAATTTATGCTATGCTACATATTAAAACACACAGCAATAAACTCAATCAACATTGTTTGGGTCATTTTCATAAACCTTTGCAGTTCACCTTTAAAGCTGTAATCAGTTGTCGCAGAACCAATCTGGAAGAAAGCCTTTTGAATTTCAATGACGTGAATGTCCACCTAATGTGAGTCTTTTGGGGCGTTTCTACCTTTGTCGGTCTATTTGCTATACGCGTTTGGCCGTGATTAGGTATGTGCTTTCAGATAAAATTCTTTGAATGAAATAGAATAAATATTTTTTCAGTTTTGATTCAGTCGGTATGTCCATAACGAAAAAATAAATATATCATGGCATAGTCCACGTGAGATTTTAAATCTAATCCCTGCAGAATATAACCTTTGTTGGAGAAATGTATCAACTTCGTTTTCAATTTTCTCTGGTTAGTAAGAGGGAATGTATCGTTCCTTAATTACAAGCGTCTGGTCCGTCATTCAATATCGAATTAGTATCGCTGATCAGTATTCTTAATCCATATGATATTCGTTGTATAGTTGTCGGTTAGAGAATGGTGTATCTCAGTCACGCTTTGGCTGTTAGTGTTCATATGAATACCATGAGGATATTGCCGTACATGGGTTCATACGGCCCCTAGCCCCGGGTGAAGCGGGATTAGACACAAGTTACGAAACGAAACGCCATAGATCTTGCATACTACGCTCGTATTTTGCTATCAGCATGCGACATGTATCGCCAAAGAATGTGTGATGGTTACCCGAGAATAACTCCCTCGGACACTGGCGTGTGTATATCTATTGTCCAGGCCGGGTCAGCTGCCCTTTATGACGTCAAATGCACAGTCGACTCTGTGCTATTTTGGTACGTTCTATTTTTAAATGAACAGGTTTCCTCGACAGTAACGTTTTTGTAGGCCAGTCGTACAGAATTATTCGTTTCGGTCGAAATTCCATTTTTATCCCATTTTCAAACAATACAAAAGGATTAGTTATTACTCAATGTATCATATATTAACTCGCAACCGTCTTTTAGTTAAATAATTTGCGATTATGTAAATTATTGCTGTTTCAAAAGTAACTTCTTTTAACGAGCTACGTCATTGTAATGTTGCAAATCGAACTTGCCGTAGAATATCTGATAGTATGACACAACGGGAACTTGACCCCGCCTCCGGCTGGTCATCATCGGCTACGGCTGTAGGCGCTTCGATGGTCTCATCGTTAGCAGATTTCATATCTACATAGTATATATCCCGACATTGAGGGCATAATAGTCCCTCAGTGTTGACTTCAAAGTCAATCCTGCGTTTTACCCACTCTAAGATATTTTTCAGGTCTTGCCTGGACGCGTATTCTTGTGACAACACTAACACTTCGACTTGTTGAATGGTGCATTACTGTTCATAGTGAGAACTATAATGATTCTTAAATATAACGAGGACAGTTCAGGAAAATACACATGAAGTTTCCCTCGTTTTTTATACATGGAAAGTATTGCTGACCCATGAAACTAAACCCATTCAGTTACGGTGACTTGGACATGTTATGAGCGTGCTGCAATAAGGGTCGAGTTGTAGTAGTGAATGCAAAAATGTGTATACACAGTTATATCTATATTTTATTAACTGAATATCACTGAAGATTATTTCACATAACATAAATAAATCCAAATGTGAAATATTAGAAAGAAATAATAAGAAAATAGGAAGAAAATTTTTCTGATCCAAATGTGAATCGAACTCATAGCTCAAAACACTGGTCCCCACACTGTTTTTGAAAGCGAGCAGCCTAACAACTGGACTACGACGACGTCTACTTGAAAAGCATTTTTTACTTGCTCACATAACGTTTCTGGTAGAATACAAGCGAAGCATTTGCACAATTTTTAATTTTGATGAAATATGACACCTCAAACCAGAATGATATTTCAACCGATTGTAACACTAACCATTGTGATAATAAATACACACAAATTGTTTTGGTTTGAGGTGTCATATTTTATATATGAAGGGAAATCCCTTCAGAAAATGTCCCTAAAATGTCGAAAGAGCACATTCGACCGTTTTCAAACTTGAATAAATCCAGTTTAGAGCAATTGACAATCACCATTTTGCATGATATGAAACTTCAGCATTTTTACAGCACATAACAATAACTTTCACCCGTTTCACTTTCAAACGAAAATCATGTTCACTACCGTCACATCCCAGGGAGTTATTCTCGGGTAACCATCACACATTCTTTGAGAAACTTTGAGCGGAGCGCTTGGTGGTATAGCCCTGTTTGATTAGTTTCTGTAATAATGTTTTGTGGCGTTGATTGAAATCGTCGCATGCAACACAGGATCTGGCAAATGCTAGACTGACGTTTCCTAGGACCAATCGTGGAGAATATCATAAGACAGGCTCCATGATGCAATCTAGATGGTGGTGATGTTTGCTCTTTGGCGACGGCCAAGATCACTGGGATCCCACGCATCAAATCGAATACTATAAGTTATCCGACCATGTTTTATATTCCAATGCACTCAAGGCAAATAAACGGAAGCATAAGTATAACCTAATCGACTTTCTAATATTATAGCGCCAGAAAATCAATGATAGATCGGCTCGACGTTGTGCCAGTGCGATTTGGATTGGCTTTCTTGAACAATGTGCCCTCTCCGTTTGGAGATTCTACCCGGTTACGGAGATTCAAGGAGAATAGCTAAACGTGTGTATTACCAGGAAGATAAACTGGTCGTTAGAGTCTGACCCCAGATAAGAGAAGATTTATCACACAAATACGTCCTCTGTATCGATCAGATATGTCAAAGGCGTTGGTTACTTATTTACATTGTGCCAAGCATAACTGACACTCTTCACCATAACAACCCAAGTATGAGATCAGCCCTGACCGACTACGCTCCGCTCATCAGATCAGCATGTGTCCCCACGGCCCTTACTCTTACTTTTTTTTACTCGCCGAATCAGATCGGCATAATTCTGCCTTAGGGAGGCGCTTGATATATCGAATTTCCGAAGATCAATGGTCATCCGTCTTCCCACAACCAAACTGGAAGTGAGCAACAACTGTTTTGTCTGTCGGCGAGAGTAGTAAGGAAAGCGTAAAAAGGTCACATTGACCTCTTTGCACTTAAACTGAAGGCGTTGGCGCTGGAGATTGCAAAGGGACCTCTGGCAGAGTTTGACTGCCACTTGAATTTGGTAAAAAACTTGACCAATGTGGCAGCGGCTTACTCTCTTGAACTCGGATACAAGGTCACGTGACCTTTGTATTCCTCCGCGGTGATGCAGTCATGTCTGGCGGTGATGCGGTCGCGGGAAAAAGCTTCCGCGGAGAAAAAGTGAGGTATCAAAGTGAAGCATTCGTGAAGGGGCATCTGATGGGGTGGGTGTGGGGTTGAAAAAGCGTCATTCTGCGCATGCGCGGTGGCCCAAGGGTATGGAAATAGACGTTTTGGGGTCTATAGCAGCCACTCGTGGCCCGATGGAGTCGTATGAGGTATCAATGTGAAGCCCACATGAGGGGGCATCCGTCTGGACTAGTGCCTCGGCCGTTGTCACCATTCTGCGCATGCGCAGATAGGGAATTGTGGGAAAAGGGTATGGAAATAGACGTTTTTGGATCTAGGTAAGCCCCTATTGGTCCGATAGGGTCAAGTGCGGTATCAATGTGAAGCATAGGTGAGGGCGCATCTGCCTGGACTAGTGTCTCGGTCGTTGTCAACATGCTGCGCATACGCAGACAGTGAATTGTGGGAAAAGGGTATGGAAATAGACGTTTTGGGGTCGAGGTGGGCCACTCGTGGTCCTATGGAGTCGTATGAGGTATCCATGTGAAGCATTCGTGAAGGCGCATCCAGCGGGATGGATGACACGTGGAACTGACATTTCGATGTATTGATGTCTAGAGCTTCTGAGGTAATTCACCAGGGCGTTGAAACGTTAAGCTAAGCGTGGACGGGCGTTATAAAAGCAAGTGTATTTTCAAAACACGCTCAGTCGACGTTCAACCGTCGACATGGCTTATACTTGCTTTGAGTGAGAACGCACGTTCACCAGACATTACGATATGATGCGACATCAGAAGACTTTCCATCCAGATTCCGAGGAGCCCACTGAGGAAGCGGATGAGAGTGTATCGATTGATACCGAAACCGAGATTGCTGACAGTCTATCTACTGATACAGAGAGCTTGACCTTAGACAGTCAGCCTACATCCCAGGAAAGTGAGGCAGAACCTACCTTCTGGGATCGTATTGTGGATGAAGCTATTCGTAGTTATGCTGCGGTAATCGAAGACGACGGACAGGATAACTTACAACAGGCGTACACCGAAATGCGGCCCTGCATCAGGAAAACAGCCATGGCCATCCATAAACGGTACAGCCTGCTGCCCCTTGAAATGAAAGGCGATCCCCCACACAGGTCCATCATGAAGACCAAGCGTCACTTGGAAAAGAATATGGGGCTACCATCCACCGAGGCCCTGAAAAATGCGATCAGAATGCGCAAACAACTGTTTCAGGACATGCTGCCCGACGAATATCCAGGCCTGCCCGAGGAGGACTAGAACAAAATGATGGAACTTTCTGAATCGGCGACTTCTGATTGGACAGCCGAGAATATCTAACGGGCAAGAACGAATATGACTGATACAAAGGACGGCCTCTGATTGGACAAGAGTCTTCTTGAATTTTAAACCTACCCATCTCTAACTATAAATACGGAAACACGCATGTTAGGTGTACATTCTCACAACCTGTACCAGACCCAATCAAATGGAGAAGCCAGCAAATTCCAAGGCAGACGAGCAATCGTTGAAGATTGACAAAAAGGTGCCGGTTCCCGCACGACTATGGAAATGATAGATGATTTCTTCAGTGTGGGTTACAGTTCAACCAGGGGAGAGCCCGGGGATCTCCGCTACCATCGCCAGCGATGCCTGACCTGCCTTGAAGGTGTACCCTTGGCCGGGTTTGATCTTTGCATGAGGAGAGAGGAGCTTTTCCAGTGGGCGAAGTGAGAGCTTGCCACCAAAGGCCGTTTTTTCCTTGTATGGAAAAATATGGCCGCGATTATCTCGAAAGAGAGACTTGTAACATATATACAGACAGATGAATGAATGAGTAAAAATCATATTAGGTCACACCGAGCAAAGATGGAACTTCCTGAAACGGCGACTTCTGATTGCACAGCCGAGAATACATCTAACGGGCAAGAAGGGATTCGACAAAACCAAATGGTGGCATCTTATTGGATAAGAGACTTCTTGAATTGTAAACACACCCAACGCGGCTCCCCCAGCGTGGGTATGTTATGATGGTGTGGAAAATAAACTACATGAAAAAACTTGTTGTTGTTCTTCTCTCATCTTTGTTCTTGTTGTTCTCTCATCTATCTACATCATGGCGTCAAGGCGTTATGTTAGGGCGTACCGATGAACGTTGACGGGCGTCACTGCGTTTCCAATGAATTAGTGTCTAGAAAAATCAGAGCTTTTGGGCTAATTCACCAGGGCGTTGAAGCGTTGAGCTTGGCGTTGGCGGGCGTTGCTACAGGAGAACTCGGAGCTCCGGAGCTCTTGGAACTCGGAGCTCCGGAGCTCTTGGAACTCGGAGCTTCGGAGCTCTTGGAACTCGGAGCTCCGGAGCTCTTGGAGCTCCGAGATTGGGATAAGGTTGATAGGTGTTCCGCTTTTTATATTTTCAGACCAAATCCTAATGTTACATGCACCCATCCATGACTGGATGCCCCTTCACGAATGCTTCACTTTAATACCTCACTCGACCCAATCGGGCCAATAGGGGCCCACCTAGACCCGGAAACGTCTATTTCCATACACTTTTCCCACAATTCTCTGTCTGCGCATGCGCAGAATGTTGACAACGGCCGAAACGCTAGTCCAAGCGGATGCTCCCTTACATAGGCTTCACATGGATACCTCACTCGACCCAATCGGCCCACTAAGGGCTCCCCTAGATCCCAAAACGTCTATTTTCATACCCTTGGTCTACTGCGCATGCGCAGAATGACGTCAGTTCCACGTGCCACCCACCCCGTCGGATGCGCCTTCACATGCTTCACATGGATACCTCATACGATTCCATAGGACCAAGAGTGACCCACCTCGACCCCAAAACGTCTATTTCCATACCCTTTTCCCACAATTCATTGTCTGCGCATGCGCAGAATGTTGACAACGACCGAGACACTAGTCCAGGCAGATGCCCCCTCACCTATGCTTCACATTGATACCGCACTTGACCCTATCGGACCAATAGGGGCTTACCTAGATCCCAAAACGTCTATTTTCATACCCTTTTCCCACAATTCCCTGTCTGCGCATGCGCAGAATGGTGACAACGGCCGAGACACGTCCAGGCGGATGCCCCCTCATGTGTGCTTCACATTGATACCTCATACGACTCCATCGGCCCACGAGTGGCTGCTATAGACTGTTGTCTGCTGGTTCTTTGTTCACAATAGGTTCGTGTTGGTAAGGCAGGGGCACCCCTGCACTAACCATTGCCGTGAATTCTTCTGAATTCCTTTTCAGAAGAAGAGGAAGAAGTGTAAGAAAATTCCTCCGCATCGCTGTCACTGTCTACATTCCATGATTCATGTTAGCCGCCATTTTTTTTAGTGTGGTTCAACTGTGACGTCACAGCTTCTGATGGAAAAGCTTCGAATCAAGGGGAGATCAGCGATGCACTGTTTTCAAGCCGCTGACCATACACGTGTTTTATTTCTATTTAAAAAATAAAACTTATCACCAGATTTCGTGATAAGCGCCAGACAATGTCTCAATCTGGTTGCTTTGACGTCAGATGTGTATAAACTGTCAAAGGAGGCATTTTTTATTTTTAGTTAAGATACGCCATTATGTTGTTTCCTCTCGGACTTCAAAGAGTTTGTCCTTCAGCTTGTTCACTACATAAACTGGGCCTTCAAATAATTATACCAAGATCTCACAAAGGTAGCGTATTGCCCCAAAACGCCGTCCGTTCACAGTAACTGTACAGCCTAATACGCCTGTCACACTCTACTGCGATCAGCCGTCGACCGCTTTGCGCTCCCGGACTTTGAAATTTTTCACCAAAGCGCAGTGACATCGCCGAAAATTGTGAAATCCATGACACCAGGTAACTTACAGTAGCTTACAGTACGTTCTTGACTCGCTTATTACGCTCTCACTGCGACCCTATGCGTTCCCAGTTTGATCACCAGTGCGCTCTCAATGCGCTCCCACTGCGCTCTGTGTGCTCTCAGTGCGCTCTCAGTGCGTCCAAGTCGCTGCCGCTGCGCTCTCACTACGCTCTCAATACCTTTGCAACTCGTTCATTGCGCATGTGCGGCGTGTATAAAAATAGAGCCTCCTGCGACCAGGGCATCAGTCTACTTTCAGCATGCCAAAAACCAAGAAGTCCGCCGCCAGAGGTGAAGAGCAGATGCACACTGATTGTGTATAGACGATGGAGCTGTATTTATACCAAAATGTGTGTGTGGGGGTCAGTGGAAGTGGGATCGTAATAAGAACGCACTGTGAACCTATTGCAAACGTCGGAACAACGCCTTGGACGTATAACGAGCGTCATAGTCTCAGTGGCAGCGCAGTGTGGACGTAGAATGAGCGGAAACAAGCCCACAAAGCGTAGTAGAAGTGCAGTAACAGCGCAATAAGAACGGAAGAGGCACGTATTGAGAGCCCAATTAGCGTACAGCAGTCGCACACCAATCGCAGGGGACGATTTCTGCGACCCCAAGTCGCTTCTATGCGTTGTTGCTTCGTCCACGATATGCTCATGTAGTTCGCTTTGCGCTACCACGGCGACTGTACTGCGTCATTACACCGTTCTCGTGAGAGCGCCGACCCGCTGCGCTTGTTTTGTGCATGCACAAAACAAGCGCCGAGGTTTGGCGCTCAAGGTAGCTCATGGCGACCCTCTCCCGTCCTTGACAGTTTCCACTGCGTCACCAAATCGTTCTTAGAGACCTTACTGCGCTTTGCCTCACGCTTTCATATTTTTCAGGTCGCAGTGGGAGCGCCAGCGTGACCGCGAGTGAGTGTGACAGGGCTATAATCTGCCGTCAGGGCCTGGTACGGAGATAGGAGTATACAAAACTGCATTATGGAGGATTGAAATGATATTTATTTAATTCTTAATTTATTTGTACTTCTGAACATCCCCATTTTTATTAAAAAATATGAATATTAAAAACAAATGTTGTGAGACACAACAAAACAGGCAAAACAAATAGAGTTTACAAATGCGAAAATTCCTTGTTTTATTACTCGGAAATACTCTAGAACGCGTCTCCGGCCATCTAAAAGCCCTGGAGCTTCCGGGGCCTGGGCGGCCACAGGACCATCGCCTATCACCAATTGCTTCTGAGGTGCCTGCACTTAGATACGATATATTACAGTATGCTGTTGTCAAACCATGAAACCATTTTTCTAAACTCTGGCGACTAGGTTATCTCAGTATACAATCTGATTAAAACTCAGACTTAATAACCGCTCCTCCATCGGACATGTCGCTAATTAAGATCTGGGACAGTCTGTATCTTAAATCTGTCGCGCATGTCAGACTGGTGACCAATCACAGTTCAACTTCAACGGGCGAATATGCGAGCAAATAATAATCTTCGGTGAATGCTCATGGAGAGCAAGAACTTCGCCAGCTGCCTGGGTTGGATTTATCTGCGCCTCGTTCACTACAGAAATAATCGGATAGGCACCTATTCACCCGTTGAACTTGGACTGTAGTTGGTCGCCAGTCTGACATGCGCGACAGATTTAAGATACAGACTGCCCCAGATCTTAATTAGCGACATGTCCGATAGAGGAGCGGTTATTAAGTCTGAGTTTTAATCAGATTGTCTCAGTATACATCTTCATTGTCTAAAGTCTGGCGGCTAGGTTATCTCAGTATACATCCTCCATTATCCAAACTCTGGCAGCTAGGTTATCTCAGTACACCTCCTCCATTATCTAACTCTGGCGGCTAGGTTATCTCAGTATACATCCCCCTTTATCTAAACTCTGGCGTCTAGGTTATCTCAGTGTACATCCTGCTTTATCTAAACTCTGGCGGCTAGGTTATCTCAGTATACATCATCCATTATCCAAACTCTGGCGGCTAGGTTATCTCAGTATACATCCTCCATTATCTAACTCTGGCGGCTAGGTTATCTCAGTGTACATCCTCCGTTATCTAACTCTGGCGGCTAGGTTATACCTCTCCCTTTATCTGAACTCTGGCGGCTATGTCGTATCAGTATACATCCTCCTTTATCCCGCATTGACATTAGTTATCTGATACATATAATATTGTCCTGTTCAGTAGTAAACCTCCTGTTTATGAACACATATGTCACCTTTTTTCAACTTTCACTCCCCCCCCCCCAATAATAGAATGTGTAGACATAATTTCTTCTGTAATCCATTTTTCTAATATCTTTTTTGTCCATATTCAACGACAGACAAAGAAAATCATTGGAGCAGCAATTAAGAAAACATTCTGATACTTATATACATATAAAGAAGGTTCCCCACCCGAATCCTGCTGTACGTAGATGTATCGTTATCAAAACACAAAATGCATGTGAGATAATCCCGAGTGACCAGGCGGTGGTTGTCATAGGAGAGTTCGAGTCCTATTATATCACTGTGTGTGTTTTCTGGTATGTATAACATGGATTCTGCTTTTGGCCATTGGCCTCTGGCTCGGGGTTCCCTACATTGTCTATATATGTGGTCATTTAAATGTAATAAATTTGTTTCCGGTGAGCCAGATCCCCTTCGTCGACTCATACACCGTCATTTATCCACTCCTGTTGTGACAGGGGAAATGTATAAGTGGTACAAGCGTCAATCCTGTGTGACCAGTTGTGGTTGGTGTCATAGACCAGTCTCACCAGATCACTACATTTCGCTGATGGCAAGTACAGAGCCGAGGTTGAGTGGGTGTGAAGGTAAGAATATCCGGTGGTTAAGAGTGTTCGACTCCTACACAGAAAAAAAATCCTTAAAAATTTAAGAATTTATTCCCCGACTATTACAACAGCGGAATATTCCTTAACATAACTAAGGAATATTCCCCACCTTGTTAAGGGAATTCCATAACATGCTACGGAATATTCCTTGTTAAATTTTAAGGAATATTCGGCTAGTGTAATAGACGGGGAATATTCCTTAAATTTTAAGGATTTTTTTTTCAGTGTATAGGAAAGGATATGAGAAGGGACACTCTTTGTCAGGACGTGCTTAACCATCAGAACGGATTCACATCGGCAAGTCATGACGTTCTATACCAAGGTCATCGAATCTGTCATTTTGGTCAGGGAGGGAGGAAATTTGGCTTAATGTCACACTCAAATTTGTTTCACTGATATGGTGACAGTCAGTTTGGTTGGTGGAGGAAGCCGGAGTACCCGGAGAGAACCACCGCCCTTCGGCAAGTAACTGACAAACTTTCACACATGGACCAACTGGGCTCGAACCCGTGCCGGTTCAGCGGTGTGAGGCTAGCGGTCACCAGCGAAGCGCCTTAGACCACTCGGCCACCGAGGGCCCCCATTTTGGTCAGGGCCAATAATCGAGGCACTAATCATAAAGATTTACGAGTATTCGTTATTAAATGTCACAGACGGGTTTGACGTGGCTGTGTGTACACACTGTTACAGATAATCGAGAGATTTCTTTTGAAAGAAAATAAGTACCGGTAGACGCTTAAGTGAACTAGAAGTAAATCAGCTTGCTGGATATGAGACCATGTCTTATCTATTTTGTTGTGCCGGTGTATATATAGTTTATACTAATATCACCTGATTTAGCTTGACATCTGCGCACAGAATATCTCCCAGACGACGGCTAAGACGTAACAGTGGATATGGATTATCCCTCCCCATTGTGTACATTTGGTATCGATCCCTCTGTCGATGATGAAATTGATGGGTGGCCAAATTTAATACTGCAGCATATAGGTTTGTCATCATTAACAATTAAAACCAAATAATTAAATATTGTGTAATTCACTGTGCTGATCAATGACATGTTATAACCTAGGTCGGACGCCGAATGCAGAAAATCACCACGTATTAACATTGGTCTTACTGGACCTTTGTTTCGGAGGGAGATATTAATTGTACTGCTATTTTGAAAAAACACTATGGATGTTTATTTCGATACTGAACTAGGGACATTGCGTTGGATAAGGACAATTACACTGGAAAAAAAATCCTTAAAATTTAAGGAATAATCCCGGCGACTACACCAGCGGAATATTCCTTAAAATTCAATAAGGAATATTCCGTGTTAAATTCCTTAACATGGTAAGGAGTATTCCTTAGTTATGTTGAGGAATATTCCGCAGGTGTAATAGTCAGGGAATATTCCTTAAATTTTTTAGGATTTATTTTTCTGTGTATCAAGTTAATACCTATACAACACTGTGTCCGCATTGCATGTATACCGACTCTCTCTATTGGACATGAGCAAATTGAACGCCTTAGTGGATTAATATTATAGATGACAAGCAAACTGGTCACAGATTAATATCAGAAGCCATAGGCAAGCTTTCACTTGAAGTTAATAATTCCTGATATGATGATTTTGTCATAAAGCTGGTTGAATTTCTCATCAACAATAGTTATGTTGAATTTGTCAAAATCCCATACTATCACCACACATGCACTCCATTGTGCTAGCTTTCTCTCTTCAATGGGGAATGACATGTATTTGTTTATTTTGATACACTATTTTAAAGTCATCGTAAACCCTCAAGTAAAGTGAAAGACCATTGCAAACAGTGTGGGAAAATATTTACTGTATTTTTTACGATTTTATTACACAGAATAAACTGCAAATAAAGCATGGTATTCTATGATGGTCTGTTGCAATCATATTTACGTCCATTGACGTCACACATATATTTCAAACTGTGTATGCATTTTCCAGTGCTTGATTCAAGCTTAAGGTGTGTATACTTTGAGTTTCAACACAGACTCACTGTTCCAGTGTGCATGTTTCACCAAAATCGGGGAGATGATAACTCATAAGTGTCATGTCAATTTGAATCTTGCGTTTAAATTTCCCGATTTTGGTGAAACATGCACACTGGAACAGTGAGTCTGTGTTGAAACTCAAAGTATACACAGATTCCCCATAAGTGCCTGATATACTACTTCAGGAATCTTCATACACATACCGAAGCTATAGTATTAAATGCCACGCAAAATGAAAAGCAATACAGACGTCATGAGACATGTGGCTTTATAACACTAGATAAAGATGTCACATTAGTTTCGATAACACTTAAGGGGGGCGGGGGAGGGGACTCTGCAGCCATCACTTTATATCATAACGTTGGAGAATTTATCATACATTAACACAGACGTCTCTTTAAACATGGGGTCATTTATTTGAATATATAGACAGCACAGATGTTCTATAATACATGTTCAGGCTATTAATACGACTTTCTGTAGTATGGTATTGGCGTGGATGGCTCTTCATGGGCGTCGCCAGAATTTATTGAGAGGGGGTCGTTTCCTTCACTCTCAGAAATATTCAGGGAATAATCCTGAATAGATCAGGTTGTACATACAACTCAATTTCAGTGATTTTATCTGAAATCCAGGGATAATTTCCTGAAATTCAGATATATCAACCATGAATTAAAGCTAAAATACCTGAATTTTAGGGGATTTTACGTACCTGAATAGGGTCGGGAGGGGAACTTACTTATCAGGGTGATAAATTTGCCTGAATTTCAGGGAAAATCCTCTCATTCAGGGATCTTTTCCCCTGAAATTCAGGTAATGAGCAATGAATTTCAGCCAAAATCCCTGAAATTGAATTGTGGATATACAACCTGATCAGTTCAGGGCTTTTACCTGAATATTTCTCAGAGTGTATGCTTACTTATTAGAGCCCAGTACCCATGATAGAAAAAAATAACATACAGCTCGGCGCTGAGAGGGGGTCGTTCGCACCCATCGACCCCGCTTTAACGACGCCCCTGAACGGTGGACATTGTTAAGACACTGGTCGACCTCCGGTGTTCCGCTCCAGTTCACCATCTCGCTAAAACCAGGGGTATCTCTATCCTAGATACAGCCCCTGGTACGCTTGGGCAATGTATCTCGATCAACGACACACAGCAGCATTCTGCACATATTGACCAATCAGATCACTTAAGGATGTCCGCTGGTGGTAAATCAAAGTAATTAACTTTTTGAATAATGTGTGTTGTTGCATTCATAATTGTGTAATATGAGGAAAAAACAAAGAAAAAAATATAGGTTGGTTTGCATTTTTTAGCTGTCGGCAACGTTAAGTGGACTGACCCATGCTCAATTTGATAACCCAGAAAGCATAGGGAATGGCCCTAGTTTTGAAGCATATTCATGAAAAATTCATATAAATAGTATTTAACTTTTTCTTATATTCCAACTGTTTGCAGATAATCACAATGTCTATCAAAATTTAGCAAATTGGATGCATGTTGGTGTGCAAAATTTCCGGTTAGAAGGCTTTTAAAGAAAATCCCCATCTCTTAACCTAGGGAAGGGAGATAACCCAATAGAAAAACAAGCAAAATGGCTGCCAAAGTGAAAAACCACCAGCGGACATCCTTAAGCACTGCGACCATGGCGACCGTGACAACAGATTCGAAAACACCATAGCTTGTGCGATACCCAGTGGCAGAAGAACATGCACCTTTTCAACAACCACGAACATTAATAAATATAAGGAAACATAGTTTAAAACAAAATCTATTTGAAGAGAAAATAAACCCATTCATCTACCATCAAACATCCAGCAAGCCAGGCAAATGTAGGAAACATCGAAGCTTTAAAGGCGGTCCGCGATGTCAGTGTATCCGACCTCACCTTCCCACCGAAGGACTTGAATTGGGTTGAAACGCACGGATTTCTATAAAATTTCACTGGTCTATCCATTAATATTTTATTGTTATGCGTGCTTGGATTAAATATTTTACATTCGGTATCAGCGAATAGTTTAGCAGCGAAAGTAAAACCCAAACGTATTTTACCATCAGCGCAGTTTTTCTAGGTCACGTAACTGGAGTGTGGGCGGAACGCGGTTTGCTATGCAAGTTTGTCAAGGGTTCCCCTTTGGCTCACAAATAGAAACCTTGACGTGGTGAAGATGCAGTCTACAGGCGTATATATTATTTCTGAGTCCATGACATTAGCCCCCAGCGACAGTTTCCCCCGCGACATTTTCCCCATCGACATTTTCCCCCACGACATTTTCTCCACCCTAATATTACGTGCTGTAATAATTACGTGATTATATGCCAGTGAATGGAAAGTGAACACAAATTCCCGCTGCATGAAAGCGGCAAAAATTTGATATTATTATTTGATCGCTTCATCATCACTGCTGATATATCCCGATAGACTTCTAGACATGCGAATTTGAATTGAAAATATTTAATTCATAACGATTTAGACAAAACTGATCTTTAAAGTTAAAAATATTTCATTCATAACGATGTACACAAAACTGAACTTTCAAAAAATACATTATCACAGAAAAAAATCTACTCAAAAGTATTGATTATCCACTTTATAGGCACAGAATATATATAGCCTTGCCGGAAATTAACAGCACGTATAATATTAGGGTGGGGAAAATGTCGCCTGGGGAAAATGTCGTGTGGGGATACTGTCGTGGGGGAAAATGTCGGTGGGGAAAATGTCGCGGGGGAAACTGTCGCTGGGGGATAATGTCGGTACCCCATGATCTCTTACGCTAACATATTACGTCTCGACCGAATGATTTTTAAGTGTACGCCCCTTGATAATATCTTTTCTGTAGCAACAAATATTCAACATAAAAATAACAATGTATATATTTTATGAACGCATATGTCTCGAGGAATTCGCTTATGTAATTGACAGGGAGAGAGAGAGAATTAAGGGTTAATGTCGCGTTCAGCAATATTTCAGCTATATATAGCGACGATCGAAAGAAATTTCTAAGTATATGCAACGTATGACTGTTGCTACTACCGTGTAGAAAATATTCAAAATTTGAAAAAATGAAATGAAAACGATGGCCTCCATTTTTCAATTGAAATTTCGTGAAAACTGCTCAACAAATTTCAATTTTGATGATATACCTTGATCAAAGACAAAATGCCGTCATTTTCATCTGACGACCATACAGCTCACCAATCCCCGAGTTGTCACAGCGACAAAGCTCACCAATTACCAATAAACGAGTTGTCAGAGCATTTCCATCATAGCTCTCTAGATTGGTATCTAATACCGCAGGTGCCGGTGCTAGGGGCCGTGTGGTCATGTCATCCAAGTTGCCACATGAACAGGTACAGTAAAAGCGTACCTGAGATACAACACATATCACGAATCGTTAGATTCTTGGTATGTGCTTTAGAATAGGTTAGCCAGAAGACTATACTGTGAAGTCATGTGGCTCTGTCAGTATGTCGGCGCCTCTTCCCACTTCCCTTATATGCGTTGCAATATTAAAAGGCGTCTCACTTTTTTAAATTTCTGCCTAGTTCTATTTTTATAGCATTTTAACTAAAACGAATTGACAGAAACCTATTATCTTACAACTTCCTACATTAGAAGTTGAATAATTCAAAATTAAGCCGCACTCATAAAAACTGAGAGGCCGTTGACAAGATCAAAACGTAAATAAGAGGCATGCCAAATTTTACAAGCGTAGCATAAATATTTTTCGAGAAATAGAAGTCGAAAACTTGAATTTTGACAAAAAATAAAATGCTAGAAATCGGTCAAAAGCCGTCCGGCTATACAACTGAAGGAATAATTCTAATATTTCTTATGAATTATGTTACAACATACATTTTGCGATTCGCCTTATAGAACCTAATTACCAGCCTACTTATTCCAGCATATCTTCTAAAAAAGTATTCATTATAGTGGTTTAAATCCGATTTAAACTTTCAAAACTTGCTGAAACTTGTTATAGGCTGGAAATTGTTCGCACCTTGGCTGATCGCCGCACGGTGATGGGTGTCTGATTAGAGCCAAGGCCACTTTTCTGTTTATTGATATGCCAGACAATTAGGCGGGTTATTCGTTACCTGCAGTCAATAAGAGCACAACACACATTGGTGCAGGCATTAACCCCTCACAATAGACAGTCGCGCGAAAGGCTAATTTGTTTCTAACGAAAACTGATATACTCTATGGTCTCATATTTGTTATTGGAAGAACTATTTGAATATTTCAGTTCCTAAAATTCGGATCTGATATAGCAAACAGTGACAAATATGATATTGTTGAAGTTGCCACGATATAGGAATGTTTGTTTATTGCTCTCTTATGCCTGAAGGCTAAAGGCATATTACATTATTATATTACATATATGACTAACCAACGTAGGAGAAAATCAAGATTCCCTGCATGTAGTCACTTATCGTGTTTTCCTACATGACGAATAGGCCGAATTCCAAGATAATTAAATATATTTTGTGTTATTAGTATCTTAGATTTACCTGCCCAGTTACTCTCTACTTCGCTGCAGATCTTAATCCACCATTAGAGAGACATATTATAGCAAATACAAGCCTTAGATTCGGCATTGAGTAGCCAGCCTTTCATTATGGACATACCCCATTCATATATTTGTACCGGGGTTATGGATAAGAATGTCCTGGTGATTAATGTCCCTATCCTTTTCTATTGCAACTAAGGACGGACACTTGTACCCAATGTGAAGAAAAAGGGTGTAGGACAAAACCCCAGTGGACAAAACCCCAGCGGACAAAACCCCAGTGGACAAAACCCCAGCGGACAAAACCCCAATCGGACAAAACCCCCAATTTGAAAAAAAAAATATTAGCCATACAACAACATTAAGAGATTTTATCTATATATTTTTTAGTAAATTAAGGTCAATATTTACATGCTATGGTCAATATTTACACACAAAAATGTGACATTTCACATTTAGTTTTCTTTCTGCCTAGTAATCTATCTAAATCTAGTAAGTCTATCTAATATAGTCTGATATTATGTCCAAGGCCTTTCATTGGTTTCTTCCAAAGTCTTACGACCACATCTGATTGATTGGAATTGTAGTTTAAGGGCCGCTTCCCATACGGATTTCGCGGCCCATCAACTCAATGTTTTATTTAACTTTCACGGTACATTTCTTCGTTAATTTAATATCTTTCGCAGCGCTAGATATTAATTAAATAATTAAATAATAAATAGAGAGCAGAGGGAAATACAAGTAAAGAAGAGCCGCTATGTTCAAGTTGGTAAGTCTGTTATTGGTTAGGTTATGCTTATAAATATGTGTTGTAATCGCGTGGATGATTCCTTTGTCTTGGTACCCCTTCATACACACAAAGCCGTCCAGAAAAAAACTGGGAGAACCAGTGCGTCTTCAGGATTTTTCGAGGTGACTTCCCTAACGACGCCCTTGGGAACAGGGTAGGTTCTTCCAGAAATCTGTGCCTGTAACAATTGCTTGGAGTGTGTATTGGGGTACAGGACGGCAGGTCTACATCCTTTACGACCACATCGATTGAAATTGTAGTTTAAGGGCCGCTTCCCATACGGATTTCGCGGCCCATCAACTCAATGTTTTATTTTAATTTCACGGTACATTTCTTCGTTAATTTAAGATCTTTTGCAGCGCTAGATATTGAAATAAATAATTAAATAATGAATAACAATAGCAATGAGGAAATATAAATACTAGTAAAGAAGAGTCGCTATGTACAAGTCGTTAAGTCTGTTATTGGTTATTATACTGATAAATATGTGTTATAATCGCGTGGATGATTCCTTTGTCTTGGTACCCCATAGTGCGCACAAAGCCGTCCAGAAAAAACTGGGAGAACCAGGGCGTCTTCAGGATTCTTCGAGGCGAATTCCCTAACGACGCCCTTGGGAACAGTGTTGGTCCTTCCAGAAATCTGTGCCTGTAACAATTGCTTGGAGTGCGTATTGGGGTACAGAACGGCAGGTCTACGTCCTATATTGCGTGAAAGTCAAAGGATCATATTCTGTGTTGAGGCGTCATTTCGGTGACATCTAAGGGGTAGCGTGTCTGCATGGTGTGGTCTAGGGTCGAGTATTCTGATTCTGGATGTTCTTGCTGTGCGGCGTTGTCACTCAAGGCGCTGTTGGTATTCTTGTAATCGTCATCCGTCTTCTGTTCCAGGTCTTGTCCAACTCGTCTGTGGTCTTCGGTGTGCCTGTATCATATATTGTATTTATTCACATTCACACCCGTCTCGGGTCAAGTGCACATATAGAGAGTATACAGACAAGACATGTGTATATATGAGGACGGCTAACAACGGAGTTTGGACTAGCTATAGGTAATATCACAAAACTACTTTCTATATGATGTAACCTAGAGACAGCACAATCTAACACTTAAGCACTATAACAAATAACATAATCTACAAACATTTCAACTACTCAAACCACATGCTTAAGCACTATAAGTCTATACACAATCTCAGGGGAGCCACTCTGTTTCATAACACCTGGGACGAATATTAAATATTATCTATACTCGTCCCAGATAACACTTAATACGGCTTACACGGTGGATTATGGGGCGGCCATAGAGGTGAAAGCGGTAGAACAGAATTTTCCAAGTTGTTTGGAGACAGTACCGCCAGCTGACATCATAAATATCATCTGTGAATGTATGTCGAGCAGATGGAACCTCGGACATACATCATCCACAGCTTTTAGTAATTTTCCACGGAGATCAGTCCATCTGGGGCACTCCATCAAAAAGTGAAATTCGTCTCCGATTTGTTCACTCCCAGAGGCCCGGCACCAATGACAAAAACGCCTATCTTTAGTAGTGAAAGGCACTGTATATCTACCAGTCTCAATTTCAAGTTTGTGATTGCTGGTGCGAAGTTTGGCAATACTGGAACGGTCAAGGGATTTTTTAACATCTAATAAATAATCTTCCAAAATAAATGTAGACTTGCATTGCTTGTATATGAGAAGCTTGCCCCTACTGTTACCAAGATTTGAGTCGAGGGTCGTCTTCCAGAAATCATCGTATCGTGTCTGCAGTTTTTGCCTAATGAGCGCAGTTTGGCCGTTATGGTCATTCAATATTCCTAACTCGTTCAATATGACGTTTTTACGTTTAATCCATGACATATACCCATCCTTGCTAAGGCGGTCCGATTCTTCATATGCAGCATTTAACAAATTATTGCTGCTCTGCTTTATATGGTCATGATAATTCAGCATGGCAATGGTGATCTCAATGCCCAAAGGATATCGTGCGAGGTCACCGCGTACTGCCACATTGGCAGCATTTCTATTAACACCAAGGGTGTACTTACAGAACTGCAAATTCAATTTCTCACAGGGCAGCTGATCGATAAACCTCTCTAGGCCGAATGATTTATGCACTTGACGCGCGTTAATACCCCCAAAAGCCCAAATTTCGGACCCATAGGTCAAGATGGGTCTGATCAGCTGGTCGAACAATTTAAGGCTTGTGGGGACACCAAGTTCCCCGTCTCTCATCAAGGAGCGAAGTTTATATAAGGCCTTCAATCCCCTGTCATGTAGATTCTTCATAGCGGGTGACCAAGTGCCGGAAGAGTTAAAGATTATACCAAGATAAGAATATTGCTGGACCATGTCAATGACTTTCCCCATGAAGGCAAATTTAATATTACATTTGTGACCGTTACCACTTATCTTCATGACCTTAGTTTTATTGACGTTGAGTCCAATTTTCCATTCGGAACAATACACACTCAGCTTATCCAGAGTGGTTTGTAGGCCATTAGCGGATTTAGATATTATCACCAGGTCATCGGCATACATTAAGCAATTTACAGGGTATGAGTGGGAGTATCCTGGTCAATACCTAGAACACCAGGGAGATCATTAACGTAGAGGTTAAACAATAGAGGACTGAGCACCTCGCCTTGTTTAACCCCCGCAGTGCACTTGAAGAACTCTGTATGATAATTGCCCACTTTAACACAAGCTGAGCTGTGGGCATACATAGTTTCGATAACATTGAAAAATTTGCCCTTCACACCACATCGTAAGAGTTTAAACAGGAGGCCATCTCTCCACACCCTATCAAATGCCTTCTGAAAATCGACAAAGCACACATAAAGTGGCTCTTTTTGTTTCTTTATATATTTGTCTATTAGTGTATTTAGGATGAACATGTGGTCAGTAGTACGCGCACGTTTTCTGAAACCCAACTGATGATCTGTCAAAATATCGTGAGAATCCAAGAAGGCTTGCAGCCTATTATTAAGGATGGTTGTGAAGACCTTACTTAAACAACTATTAATCGTGATCCCCCTATAATTGTCAGGATTAGTCCTACTGCCTTTCTTGTGTATCGGTACAACATATCCAGACGCCCATGCAGTGGGGAAGAGCCCAGAAGTTAAAATGTGGTTGAACAAATTGCGATATACCCGCAGTAAGGACGGACAGGACACTTTAATCATCTCATTTGTAATACTGTCAAGACCAGCAGATTTACCGTTCTTGAGAGTTTTTATAGCTGATCGGACTTCCTCTTCAGTGATATGAAAATCAAGCTCTGAGAAATAGAAGGATTGAAATAGAAGGATTGTAGTCATTCTTGTTTTCTATTGTTTTTCGGTGCAGTACTTTGATATATCTTCCTCTCAACAACAGGCACCCCCGACCGTCAGTCACATAATATAAATAGCAATATATAATTAAGTGAATAAATAGATAAATAAATGAATAAATAACTATACATTTCGATAGATTCAGTACTAGGTGAATACACAGATAAACAGCTCTGTATTATTTCCGTGTACATTATCGTTTGATGGCCATAAAGAATTTGTAGGACAATGAGATAGACGGCCCTCAGTATCAAGGTAACACCGCCATCACCATTTCCTATATTTTATGCCGAATACGGCTCGCTATATGCGATTTGGCCGTGATATTGTTGTCATGAATTCAATTAGATTTGGCCATCGTTTGTTTTGTAGGACAGTGGAACAGACGGCCCTCAGTATCAAGGTAACTCCGCTGTTGCCATGCCTATTTTATTTCTAAATGTGTCTGTGACATTTTGGCCGGATGTTATGTATGGATAGTTTATTATGGCCATAATGTTTTGTATGGCTATGGTGCACACGGCCCTCAGTATCAAGGTAACTCCGCTGCAACCATACCCTTTGTTTAAGTCAGAAGAATGATTTGGCCTCTATCAAATCGTGTCATAGTACTTGGTGTACTAGTAGTTGATTATGTGGGGGGAAAAAAAGAAGAAGAAAAAAAAACATTAATTGTTGACTGCGCATGCACGGCGGTGGTATATTATATACTGGAATAATAGCCAGCAGTTTTGATAAAATTTAAGGACTTGAATACCTGATTTCTAATGGGGGGGCTTAGGGTTTAATAACGCTGGTAATGTTAAGGAAGTGTTGAATTTTTTTAATTCGTTTCTAAGTGCCTCACGTTGTTGGTTATGGATTGGGCATTCCAGTAGGACATGTTCTATTGTTTCTTCTACATTGTTGCATGCGGTACAGAGTGGTGAGGTGCTTTTCAGAAGCATGGACAGATGTGATTTAAATCCGGTTTTGCCTAGTCTTAACCTGGTGATGATGCGGTCATCACGTTTATTGTCTAATTGCAATCCCTGGACTTGTCTTTTCTCTCCATCAAGGATCTTATGTAACCACCGTCCACGTTCTTCTTCGTTCCATTCTTTTTGCCACTTGCTATCTATTTTGCGTCTAATGATAGTGTTGAGTTCCTTATATCCTAGTCCTATTGACACATCGTTTGTAGTTTTAGCAAGACTGTCTTTGGCAGTTTTGTCGGCTGCTTCGTTACCTCTAATGTTGACATGCGCGGGGACCCAAGCTAAAATGGCGTCTATACCCTCGTTGTGTATTTGTGTACAGATATATTCTATTTTGTGTATGAGATCAGGTCTACTGTCAGATATAGAATTTTCAATGGATGTGAGTCCACTAAGGGAATCGCTGAGTATCACAGCACGGGTTGGTTTGTGCTCGATGATCCATTCGAGAGCCTTAATTATAGCAATCAGTTCACTAGTGTATACAGACACATTGTCTGGAAGTTTGAAACCATTTTGTATGTTGAGCTCAGGTATAACAAAAGCTGATCCCGTGTTATTACTTGTGTTTTTCGATCCGTCTGTATAGATTTTTAAGTAATTTTTCCAGTTTTGCTTGATATATTCAAGGGTGGTGGCTCTAATGAAGTCTGGGTTGTCCTTCTTTGTGAGGTAGTTGTGTATACTTGTGTCCACGTGGGGCGACTCTAATTCCCAGGGTGGCCTAGTGATTTCGTCTGTGTCGCTGATGTGTGCGATGGGTATTTCGTGTTCTTGGAATAGGTTATTTACGGTATAGCCGAGGGGGGGGGGGAGTCTTTTCCCCAGTTTTTCTTTAAATATTCATATTCACTTTTATCTTCAAAAATTTTGTGGCATGGGTGATTATCGCCCTTAGCTCTAGTTTTTCCTGCATATTTCAGGGACAGTTCCTCTCGTCTTAAACGAAGAGGTTTCTCATTGGTTTCTATTTGAAGTCTACATAAGGCGGTTCCTTTGAAGGCTCCAGTAGCTATTTTTAGAGCAGAATATTAGATGCTGTCTATTCTTTTTAGTTGTGTCTTACATGCTGATTGGTAGGCGATGGACCCGTAATCTATTTTTGACCTGATTAGAGCTTGGAAATTTTTTATCAGACTATATTTACTCGCTCCCCAGTTTGTCCCAGACACACACCTCAAGAGGTTCAGGTCTTCATTGCACCAGAGGACTAGTTGGTCGATGTGGTCTTTCCATGTGAGTTTTCTGTCAAAGATCATACCTAGGTATTTAACACTATTTTTGAATTCAATTTTCTGACCTCCTAGCGTTAGTTTAACGCCAATGTGTTTATTGTTTGAAAATATAATGCCCGTTGTTTTGAGCGCGGAAAATTTGAAGCCCCATTTATCCGTCCAGCCGCTAATTGTATCTAGTGTATTTTGCATTATACCTGTCAATTTTTTTATGGAACGTGCGGTTTTCCAGGGGGCAGAATCGTCAGCAAATAGAGACTGTTCTACTTCTGGATGTTTCGTGACAATTTCATCGGCTAGGCCATTGATGAGGATGTTAAAAAGGGTGGGGATTATGACGCTTTCCTGGGGGGTACCCTTGTCTAATTCATTTTTTAGCATGTCAATATTCACCTTCGTGGCACATTAACTGTAAAAGTCTTGACACAGTTGACGATGGAAATTTCAAATTCCCGCCATTGACAGCTGACCGATGAGTACCGAATGCCATTCAATTTGTAAACAAGGATCCTTCTCACCCCTCATTGATAATTTTTTTTTTACGACCACATCAACATTTGTTCTCTGTTTTATAGGCAAATTGCAGCTATGAGTAAATCTTGTCATAGTCACTGAAAAGTACTCAAACCCAAACAAAAACAATAACAGACAGACATGAAAGACTATCAAGAATCGTTAAATAATAATCCTTACTTTAAAGTTTTATATCCATTTAATCCTATTTAAAAAAAATAAAGTGGTGTTTTGCCTGGGGTTTTGTCCACTTTTCCTGTTCTGGGGATTTTTGTGTTGGGGTTTTGTCCACTGGGGTTTTGTCCGCTGGTGTTTTGTTCGTTGGTGTTTTGTCCACTGGGGTTTTGTCCGTATCCCGAAGAAAAGTGCCCTAGCTGAGTGTTTTTTGGACATTTTGAGTAAGACGACCATTGTTCAATTTTACGTAATAAGCTGTTAAAAAACATCGTTGCACTGAAAACTTTACGGGAACATTTTTATTGCAATCATTGTTGTGCGGCATGAATCGACAAGTAGCTATATAAAGTACCTTTTTTGTAACATGCCATGGAGAATCAGTACAGTATAGCCTGCGATATTGATAAAACGTACTCAAAATTTAGTGAAAGATGCTGGCCTGTATACAAGAAAACCAGTCGGTGTAGTAAAATAGTAGAGGGAGTTGCCGATCTGAATATAAAGGACATAAATGAAGTCATATTTATAACACAAGTGACTCGCGTGGAAAGTAGCTTCTAAACAATATTAGACGAGAACGACGAATAGTACGTGTGGATTCCCGGATACGGGGCATCAGTCCACTAATAGTCCCGTTACTTGTTATGTATTAGCATAAAAAATCACCAAAAATCTAGAAGATTCGAGATGCATAAATCCACTTGGCATGTCAATATTCACCTTCGTGGCACATTAACTGTAAAAGTTTTGACAGAAATTGACGATGGAAATTTCAAATTCTCCCCGTTGACAGCTGACCGATGAGTACCGAATGTCATTCAATTTGTAAACAAGGAGCCTTCTCACCCCTCATTGATAATGTCTCCATCCACCTTGCTTTCCCCAAAGTTGCATGTCAAAATAAACACCTGGTGCAGGAAGTACAGTGTGGAGTCTCGTCTGCAATTAGAAATATCAGATGTATCAGAAATGTTGAAAAATCACAGCTCATAAAATCCACAATGATCTGCACGCAAAATTCTAAACAATGTATTTCGAGGGCTCCGACCGGGAAGTGATTAACTCCGGTCTGATGCCTGTCAGTCATGGAACCATTGTTGAAATAAAGAATGCTCTCATCTGAACAAACAATACCGATCAGGTGGTTTGGCGGCCGTCTTAAATTTAGCTCTAAACCTTTGAGGTCTTGGGATTATGGACGCGGATATTCTCTAATGGACGACGGCTGAATTATGAATGACGGACCAGACGCTTGTAATTTGAAGATCTTCCCCGAAGAAACTACTGAACCGAATGGCTTGAAACTTTGGATATATCATCTATCGGCAAGGGTCTTCATGAATAATTGATTGGTCAATTCAAAATGGTCGCCATCGACTAATCAAAATGGTCGGATTTTCAAGAAACTGATTTGCATGGGGAGAGTTACAAACTATATGCCTTTTCGTAAGCAATCACGGATAAGCAAATATTTTGCGCCTAGGTCACGTGGTTTTCGTCGCCATTTTGAAGTTTGTGAAAACCTTTGCAATTTTGCAAAGGCTTATTCTCTGGAACTCTGATAGGTATTGATTGCTACGCTGCTTCGATATATCGAAAAGGCAATGGTATGTTGCCCTGAACGCAAATACTGTTGATTGACTGAACGGTTTAGCGGCCATCTTGGATTTAGCTCAACCTTTAAGATCTTCTAGTCCAAATCTACAGAACCGAATGACTTGAAACTTTGGATGTATCATCTATGTGCAAGGGCCTTAAAAATCGCTTCAGGAATAGTTGATTGGTCAATTTCAAATGGCCGCCATCGACCAATGAAAATGGTCGGATTTTCAAGAAACGGATATGGATGAAGAAAAGTTACAAATATATGCTATATAATACAGCAATCACGGATATGCAAAATTTTGCTCCTAGGTCACGTGGTTTTCGCCGCCATTTTGAATTTTGTGAAAACCCTTGCAAGTTGTGCAAGGGCTTATTCTCTGGAACCCTGATAAATATTAATTTCTAGGCTGCTGCGATATATCGGGAAGGCCATGGTAGGTTGCCCCTGAAAGCAAATACTGTTGATTGGCTGAACGAATAAGCGGCCATCTTGGGTTTAGCTAAAAAAATTAAAGATTTTCTGCTCCAAGTCTACAGAATCAAATGACATGAAACTTCGGATATATCAGCTATGGGCAAGGGCCTTCACACTGCCCTCGTCAATAGTTGATTGCACAATTGGAAATAGCCACCATTGACCAATCAAAATTCCTCGAATTTCAATAGTCGGATTTCGAAGGTAAAAGCGACTAGATATACGTTAGTGGGCGTGATGTAGTGAACGGAATGGCTGCGAAGCCCCCATATATCCACATATGCCCAAATTTGGCAATTTTGCGAATTCCAAAGTATTTGGAATCCACCCAAAGTTAAGGGCGTAACAACATGCCTACATTACTAATCAGTGTTCAGTCCCTCAGTTTATTATGTCATACTGCGGTTATCTCGGATTAAGTTAAACCTCGTTAAAGGGTTTCTCTGTCTAAACTACTGAACCGGTTTGACTTGTACCTTGGAATATACCATCCATGGACAAGGGTCTTCAAAATGACATCGGGAATTTCGAAGGGAAAACGGTCTATAAATATATATATATAGGATATTGGACAATCCGAAAACCTCCAAAACTACCAGAATCTACGCCCTGTGCAGACCTGGTCCCCGGTAGCCGCTGCTCGCAGCTCCAATTATTATCATTATTTCACATGATTTTGTGGCACAGATATCTCAGAAACCATTAGATGGATTAAGCCTAAACTCTCAGGGTTGGTTCTGTTGGCCATCTTGAATTTAGATCTAAACCTTTAAAAGTCTTTTGCTCCGAAACTACTAAACCGAATGAAATGAAACTTAGGTTATATTATCTATGGCCTTCAAAATTACTTCTGCAATAGTTGATTGTTTTGTTCAAAATGTCCACCATCGACCAATCAAAATGGTCGGATTTTCAAGTAGCGGATTTGGGTAGCGAAAGTTGGACAAAATATGTAATATGATACAGCGATCATGAATATGCAAAAATTTTGCTCCTACTTGACGTGGTTTGGCCGCCATTTTGAATTTTGTGAAGAAAAAAAACTTGCTAAGTTTTCAAGGGCTTAGTTTCGTGAACCATAATAGGTACAGATTTCTAGCCTGCTGCCATGTATTTGAAAGAAAATGGTCTGTTGCACTGGCAGCGTATAGTGTTGATTGACTGAACCATTTGGTGGCCATACTGGATTTAGCCCAAAACATTTGAAGATCTTCTCCTTCGAAACTACTTAACAAAATAACTTGAGACTTCGGATATAACATCCATGGACAATGGCTTTCAAAATAACCTCTGGAACAGTTGATTGTTTTTTTCGAAATAACCGGCATTGACCAATTAAAATCGCTCAAATTTGAAAAATCGGGTTTCGAACGTAAAAATGACTATACGTAAGTTACTTTACATGACGAAGTGAATGGAATGGGTGCGGAATTCCACAAATTCCACCAAATACTCAAATTGGCCCCAATTGGGCAATTTGTGTGTGCGTTCCGCGCCGCAACGCCAGGGGGGCGCTGTCCTGAATAACAAAATGGCTGATTTAGAGACTACTAAGAGGAGTTAGGACTCCAAATTTGGCTTATCAACCCATCTCATCAAGACCTACAAGATGACATCATTATTGATTCAATTTCGCGACCTCTGCCTCTGGTATACCTGAACCCAGGCACTGTGTAGACCTGGTCCCCGGTAGCCGCAGCTCGCAGCTCCAATTGTATCTTGAAATCAATTTAAAATGTAGAAGCGAAATTTGACTGTCGAATGTCGTGCCTCCCACTTAATGCCGAAATGTTGCGGGCCGAAATGTCGCCTGTCGTATAAGCAGCGCTTCGAAATATACATGTAAAGGGCCAATAGACGATATTATCGACAGAAGCACTAATTCAAGACCATTAATTTTGTCGCCAATGCCATTTGTGTTTCCAAAAGCCTCATGTAAAAATTAAATGGGCTGGGATTGCTCTGGATCTGTTACATTAATATTGTAAGATATTTATGTACATTTTTATTGTTGTTTAATATATATTGTCAATTAGATTGGAGAGCAATATAACGAAATGTTATTATTATTATTACGACTTCCAAGTTCCGATTTCCAAGTTCCGACTCCAACTTTTTAATAGACTCACTCAGCAGAAGAAAATTTTTCGAATCAATGTAGAAAACGATGTCGATATCCCGCAAATGTTAGATTTAACATCTAGAGGGTTGGAGGAGGGAAAACATTTAGAAAGTGTTGTATTCACCACTTTTAACTGTTAAATGCAACATTTTAAGCTGTTGCATCCAACACTTAAAAGTGGTGAAACAACACTTTCTAAATGTTTTCCCTCCTCCAACCCTCTAGATGTTAAATCTAACATTTGCGTTTTAAGAGTGTAGGGCTATCACATTAACGCTCTGAAATATCTGTATCTAATGGCGCTCAAGCCGGCTAGGGGTGGTGTTGTCATATCATTCAGGATGCCAGTATGAACATCTACAATAAAGGCGTGACTGGGATACAAATCATCACAGGGATCACTTTTGGTTCTTGTGATTTTTTTTAAAGACCCAGCCAGTATTTTTCTATGTTGGATCATATGACTTCTTATCGGTACGTCGGCATCGTTTTCCACCACCTATTCATGTTGAGTTCAAATGTTGCCTGTTGCGTTTAATTGTTATCTGCATGTGGTGAGATTCTGCTGGTGGGCGTTTCTTCTCCGAGGCTTGCCATTTGTACAAATCATTGTGATTGTTTTGTGACGTGTAAACATGGTGGAGAATGAAGCGCTTGGTGGGCGTCGGGCCTCACAGGTATTTGTTCTGAATACGAGTTTGCATTCTGTAAATACTTCCTTGTTTGGGTCGTTTTTTTTTTATCTGGTGGTGACGTAGTTCATCCTTTTCTAACAGATAACTTGATAGGGCTATTACCTGATCGCGCTGAAATAGTTTTATATAATACTGTTCAAGGCGGTGCTAGGAGTAGTGTGGTCATGTCATTCAAGGTGTCCACATGAACAGGCACTTTTGGTTCTTATGATGTTTTTTTGTTTTTGTTTAGAGATGTGCAGTCTGTGGAGTCATATGACTTCTTCTCAGTACTCCGACATCGTTTTCACCACCCTTTAGTGTATGGTTATATAATTTCCTATGTCTGAGCGATCGAATTAATTGGAAATTTCTTTCTGCACTGCACGAAGATATCAGGGGGTCTATGTTGTTTTGCATACGGGGTGTGATTTATACGTAATGTATGTGGTCAGAAGTAGAGCTTGGGTGTGTATATACTAATGGCGGGTGTTTTTTTAGTGAGTTGTTTTTATTGAGGATGTATTTTGGTGAGATGTATTTATAGTGGAACATATATACTATTCATTCGTTCTTGGAGAACATATTTGAAGCCGACTGTAAAGTGCAAAAATTATGCCCGACAACGAAACTGGGTCAAAACCGATCGGCGATAAGCTAGATTTATTTCTATGGAAAGTTTAGGGCTCAAAACGAGAAATAGAAGCATCGGTAGGGGGCCGATTAGCTAGACTAAGTGAAGAATTTGCTCAGACGTCCAGAGAGTTTCAAAAATTCAAGGCAGAAAAATAGTATTGCTGGAAACGTGAAGGAAACAAACGGAATTATAACTCTGAGGTGTTGAAACAACTGACGCAAATCAAATGGGTGCTAAGTTAAAAAAAAGACTGATTACGCACTTGAGTTGGTTGAACAGACGACGGAGAAAATTAATCAGCGCAATAAGCTAATTAAAAAAGCTAACTCATCTGAAGCAGGTTGGGAGATCGTCAACCCGTATGCTACGAATAATTTGACAGACGACTCAGATGATGAGAGGCAAATCAAATGTGATTATGGGCGAGCGACCCGGAAGATGCCCAAAAAATCAAGGGCTTCCAGATTACATGGGCGGTCTAATTGGCGCACCCCTACGCCAAGGCAGCAAGTGGCAACATTGATCAGACAACATGGAAGTTTTGTTTTTTCTGCTGGCAGTATTGCGGAGCAGCCCTATCGGAGCCGCGGGAGAGGGGGGTTCGGTCGATCAGGCTCCTGTTGTCATTGCGACGAGTTCTCGCACTGGAACGGGGACTGTCCATTCGTCGGCGTCAACCCCCAGTTGCCCAGAGGTGGTAGAGCTTCGTCAACAACTGCCCAGTAAAGAAGGGCTATCAGTTAAGTGCTCTGTTCAGGCTAATTCAATGACTTGTTACAAATCTGACAATAACATTTCTGAATCATTACCTACTGACATCTTACTAACGATTATTTTGAATATGAGGAAGGCATGAGCGAAATCATAGTCAAAGGAATTACAACGCATATAAGGGAAGTGGGAAGAGGTGCCGACATACTGATAGAGCCACATGACTTCACAGTATAGTCTTCTGGTTAACCTATTCTAAATCACATACCAAGAATCTAACGATTCGAGATATGTGTTGTATCTCAGGTACGCGTTTATTGTACCTGTTCATGTGGCAACTTGGATGACATGACCACACGGTCCCTAGCACCGGCATAAGCGGTATTAGATACAAATCTAGACAGCTATGATGGAAAGGCTTAAAGAACGCAGTCAGTTTGGAAAGATATATGAGCTATAGATTTCATTGTTGACATAGTGAAAAATGGCTACACAATTCCTTTTTATACGACCTCTTGTACGATGGAGATTAGAAATAATTTATCTGCTATGCGTCATAGAGATTTTATTACATCAGCAACTGATGATCTTGTTAAAAAAAGGGCTTGCAGCAGAATGTATGGAAAAGCCAACTGTCGTTAATCCACTGTCTGTGGCTATTCAAGTTTCAGGTAAAAAGAGGCTTATTCTAGATCTGACTATCGTTAACAAACTTTTTTGTAAAGGTCTGTAAAATATGAAGATTGGCTCACTGCACTAATGTACATTTCTAGAAATAGTTGGCTGGTGACTATCATCGCGTTGATATTTGTAAAGGGCACATGAAGTTTCTTGGATTTTCCTGGTGTGATGATTATGGAGAAAAGCGTTATCACAAATTTCTTGTACTGCTGTTTGGCCTTTGCACAGCGCCGTTTGTTTACACAAAGATCACCAGACAACTTATTAAAAAATGGCAAAAAGAATGTATTAAAGTTCTTTTTTATTGACGATGGTTTGATTGCTGGCGAGACAGAGTTTGAGCCGACAAAATGGTCTATATCTTTAAAAACTGATCTTATTTTATCTGGTTTCGTATCGAAAGTTAACAAATCGACCTGGTCGCCGCGACACACAACCGAGTGGTTAGGTCTAGGAAAAAACATTCGGGTTGTGATTCTGAGGGTTCCCGAAAGAAAGATATTCAAAGCAGAACACAGTGTTGAAAATTATTATATAACAAATTTCAGCCTAAAAATGTGCGCGAAGTTGCCCCTGTAGTAGGGCAAGATTGTATCCATGAAGTTGGTCATGGGTTCAGTTTGTCAGCTTATTGTAGCCCTCGGTTCACTTGAATAAATCAATCCTATTGGATTCATCAATAAACAGGCTATTTAATCATTTCAGTTCGGAATGGCAAAGATGGTCACTTTGCACAATTAGTGGATGGTACATTTGGATACCCTAGCAGAAGGGCAACAGTGGCCAACCTGTGTAAATAAACAATTCCATCATTACTGCCTGTGTAAATAAATCATGCAAACATTTACTGTCAATAACTGAGTCATCTTCTTTGTTTGCATAATGCACTGAGATATTATATCTAACCGTGAATATGTAATATCTGCAGTATTGAACAGGTAAGTTACATTCCTTACATGACCGGGAACAATTTACGGTTATACCCAATTTACAGATATAGCTATGAACAACCAAGTCCTCTTATAGATGGATAACATACCTGTATCTAATTTACAGTGGTACACTATCAGTAGGTAACACCTTGGTGGAACAGTTAATCACAGCCATAACCTCTACAACACAGTCTGGCCTACAATGTAATCCGTAGCTGGTATTTTACTATACCGTAACCGCTTAATCGCAACAGTGTCTCTTCAATCTAAACAATGAGACAATCTCATATTCAATAATCATCGAATTACATATTATATAATAATGAGATAGAAATCAACTATAAATCAGTATATTATGCAAATATACTGGAGCATGAATGAACTCTCAAATCCATATAATGTAATAGAAATCCAGTACAAATCCGTATCGGCGAATTACTGGGCATCGATCAGTTATTATTTACATTTATTAATAATGATGAAATAGTAATCACATGCTAATCAGTAGCATCCCATGTTACTTGTACCACTAAAAGGTTGCATATGTGATATTAGATTTAATTTCTATAAATGTGATGTTGTCAATTTACTGCAACACGAGATATCATGTGACATCATGTATCATCCGACATGCTAAACCTCAATGCTGGGCTTTGCATAATGCTTACGTCACATTACGACAACAACCTAATGTTGGCGGAATACAAATTATAAACTGTTACTTTTTGTACAACAGAAAGCTGCCACAAACGTCTAATCGGCATCACAACACTTGTTTGACTATTTGGACACTATTCTGGGCGCTTTCAAGGCATGAACATCACAGAAATAATACATTTTTGCAGGACGTTTGGAGCCGAAATAATGAAAAGATCTCATAACGAAAAAGGCGGCCTTCTGGCAGACAACCAGCAAGGGGAATTACTCTAACAGTACTTTTGATTTAGAGAACATTCAACAGTGCAAGGGAGGTCACTCTAAAGCCATATTCATACCAAGCTCACATTATGACAAAAGGGTCCAGACCACTATTAAAATTTACATTGGCGGCAATGTTAAAAACTGTTAACGTAATTGCATCGCCTCGATTCATTAATTAAGTCTCGACTTCCATATTTCGGCCAGAAGTACTTTAATTCAAGTGCTACAACCGGACAGACTTCTTGACGGGGGTCGCCCATTGAAATTTTGAGTTATGCGCGCGCTCCTACAAATGACGTCATAATTTTGGCTTTTTTTCTCTGCTTTCACAAATCGGTGCATAGGCACCCAAATAGTCCCTCTTAGCAACTCCTTATTAGGCCTTGAGTTAAAATCAAACTCACAGCGGAACCAAACTCATACAATACTCCTATGACCTACCACTGGCCTTCAATTATTCCTCGCAACAGAGACTGGAAAAAATATTGAAAACAATTCACTTCTCTGGCAGAGGTTGCCTAAAGGAGGGGGGGGGCTAACGGATCGGGACTATTTTTAATAGTGGTCTGGTACCAAAAGCCTTGAGTACAGACATAGCTAAAGCGGCCAGCTGGAATAGTAAAATTCCAATGTCTTTAGCCAGTATGAAACAGAGTTCTGGTGTCAGAATATTCGTTAAATATGTCAACCTATTGTTGCATGTACTTCTACTTCTAGGGTAGTATATTCAGACGCCAGCGCGACGGGATGGATTTGGGGGCTATTGTGTGGAGGTTGATGGGCGCTTTCACATGAGTAGTAGTGTAAAGACCGGAGCCCTCAACTTGACCTTTGACCTCAGAAATTTGCATATGACGTCACTTCCGGTTGGGGTGAAATAGGCGTGACCTTTGGACATGTATAGACTTGTTTGTTTGGGGTTTTTCCCATGCCGCCATTGTGTCCCAAAATGGCGTGTACAACATGGCGGCATGCCGCCATTGTGTTCCAAAATGGCGTGTACAACATGGCGGCACGCCGCCATTGTGTCCCAAAATGGTGTGTACAACATGGCGGCATGCCGCCATTGTGTCCCAAAATGGCGTGAACAACATGGCGGCATGCCGCCAATGTGTCCCAAACTGGCGTGTACAACATGGCGGCATGCCGCCATTGTGTCCCAAAATGGCGTGTACAACATGGCGGCATGCCGCCATTGTGTCCCAAAATGGCGTGTACAACATGGCGGCATGCCGCCATTGTGTCCCAAAATGGCGTGTACAACATGGCGGCATGCCGCCATTGTGTCCCAAAATGGCGTGTACAACATGGCGGCATGTCGCCATTGTGTCCCAAAATGGCGTGTACAACATGGCGGCATGTAGAAAAACGTATAAAAGGAGGAGATTTTTAGTGGTTTGGTGTATTCATTGCACTACCCTACGGAGCTCTCTGACCTACCTCACCAGCCTACCTGCCTGCCTGCCTGCCTGCCTGCCCGATCACTGCCTGTGTGTAGTAATCTGCCTGACCAGTATCATTGACCAGTATCACTGAGTAACACCAATCAACGCCTTACACGTATGTAATATAAATTATTTTTTAATAATATCTATGCTAGGAAATCCCCCCTCCCCCCCCCTCTCGGAATTTTTCTTTCAGCTTAGGTCTTTAGGAGAACGTGTCACAGTGAAAAAAGACATCACAGTTATTTCCCTATATTATGGAAACTTTTAGCGGCCAATTTTAGTATCTATAGGTAGGCATTTATATATTGGCAGAATTTTCTCGTGTAACTCAAACATCCTCCACATGGATCAGCTGTTTTTATGTCAACAAACACCTCTATTTTTAGTTTCATTCGCGCGATTGCATGACGTCCACTGCCGGTTTTGGACCATTTATAAATGCAAATTTCACGTATTTTCTCAAGCAGCTCATGAAATATAAAGCTTGAGTAATTCTCCACATATGCAGTCAGTCCGGGATATTTTCCCAGCAACTTGACAAGGAACATGGAATGGGACACCGTACATTTGTTCTACGTTACACATTCCCGCTACATCATGAAATATCCGTACACCATCTCTATATATGCCTACGATCTTACTATTCATAGAGTTTGTCGCTAGAGTTTGTCGCTCAAAATCACTCATTGACTTTATCAACAAGAATACGAACACAACTGGCAGACGACATGATCCAACAATTGACTAAGCAGACAAGATCTCTCTTACCCGTACGTCTCAATTTATCTCAAACTGTTCACAATACATTCTAGAATAATATGATGCACGAATTTAAGAGTTTTGTGTAACAAAATGGCGTCTAGGGTGACAATTGGCACAATTCCCCCGGATAGTCGCACCTTTCAAACCATAGCGCCATCTGCACATTATGACGCAAGGGAGACAACTCGCACTAGGCCAAGCCTCTCGTAGGCCCTTATTCGCACATTTCCATCTATTTTGCCTGAAGTAGGGGTGGTCATTTTTTGTAGGTTTTACTATGGGCTGTGAGGTTGTAGAATACGCTGGGGAAAAGCTATGAAATTTGTTTTTAAGTACCGGGTAGGTCTGTATATACATCCAGTGTTCAGTGCGTAGGTGCATACTGGGTGGACATTTTCACGCCGCCATTGTGTCCCAAAATGGCGTGTACAACATGGCGGCATGCCGCCATTGTGTCCCAAAATGGCGTGTACAACATGGCGGCATGCCGCCATTGTGTCCCAAAATGGCGTGTACAACATGGCGGCATGTAGAAAAACGTATAAAAGGAGGAGATTTTTAGTGGTTTGGTGTATTCATTGCACTACCCTACGGAGCTCTCTGACCTACCTCACCAGCCTACCTGCCTGCCTGCCTGCCTGCCTGCCCGATCACTGCCTGTGTGTAGTAATCTGCCTGACCAGTATCATTGACCAGTATCACTGAGTAACACCAATCAACGCCTTACACGTATGTAATATAAATTATTTTTTAATAATATCTATGCTAGGAAATCCCCCCCCCCCCCTTCTCGGAATTTTTCTTTCAGCTTAGGTCTTTAGGAGAACGTGTCACAGTGAAAAAAGACATCACAGTTATTTCCCTATATTATGGAAACTTTTAGCGGCCAATTTTAGTATCTATAGGTAGGCATTTATATATTGGCAGAATTTTCTCGTGTAACTCAAACATCCTCCACATGGATCAGCTGTTTTTATGTCAACAAACACCTCTATTTTTAGTTTCATTCGCGCGATTGCATGACGTCCACTGCCGGTTTTGGACCATTTATAAATGCAAATTTCACGTATTTTCTCAAGCAGCTCATGAAATATAAAGCTCGAGTAATTCTCCACATATGCAGTCAGTCCGGGATATTTTCCCAGCAACTTGACAAGGAACACGGAATGGGACACCGTACATTTGTTCTACGTTACACATTCCCGCTACATCATGAAATATCCGTACACCATCTCTATATATGCCTACGATCTTACTATTCATAGAGTTTGTCGCTAGAGTTTGTCGCTCAAAATCACTCATTGACTTTATCAACAAGAATTACACCATGCCTCGCGCATGGCTCACGTCATACGAACACAACTGGCAGACGACATGATCCAACAATTGACTAAACAGACAAGATCTCTCTTACCCGTACGTCTCAATTTATCTCAAACTGTTCACAATACATTCTAGAATAATATGATGCACGAATTTAAGAGTTTTGTGTAACAAAATGGCGTCTAGGGTGACAATTGGCACAATTCCCCCGGATAATCGCACCTTTCAAACCATAGCGCCATCTGCACATTATGACGCAAGGAGACAACTCGGACTAGGCCAAGCCTCTCGTAGGCCCTTATTCGCACATTTCCATCTATTTTGCCTGAAGTAGGGGTGGTCATTTTTTGTGGGTTTTACTATGGGCTGTGAGGTTGTAGAATACGCTGGGGAAAAGCTATCAAATTTGTTTTTAAGTACCGGGTAGCTCTGTATATACATCCAGTGTTCAGTGCATAGGTGCATACTGGGTGGACATTTTCAGGTCTAGGTGAGCCCCTAGTGAACCGATGATGTCGGTTGAGGTCTTATTTTGAAGCTCTCGTGGAGTAGCATCCCACTGGACTAATGGTTCGTCCGTGTTCAATGGTCTGCCCATGCGCAGTTGGTTGTAGTAAGTAAAATGGTCATTTTGGGGGTGTGTGTGTGGAGGGCTGTTTGGGTAGAGAGGGACCGCTATGGGTCCGAATGGGTCGTGGGAGATGTCATGTTGTAGCTCTCGGGGAAAAAAAAAAAAAAAATGAATAAAAAATAAAAAAATCAAAAAAATCCAAAATCCAAAAAAAAAAAAAAAAATCGGCGAGTAGTACACAAAGGGAAAATTGGGAAGTACTGACCATGCCCCAGAATACTTCAAGGTGATATGCATATCACAGCCTTAAGGCCTATGTAAGATGTAATCTACTTCACATTTTAGTAGTATAAAAAGCGCAAGTCCTATTGACCTTGCCGCCGCCATGCCGCCATTTTGGATACACCATCTTGGAGCAAAATGGCGGCATGCCGCCATTTTGGACACACCATCTTGGAGCCTACAACATGGCGGCTGGGAAAAACGTATAAAAGGGTGGATTTTTAGGGAGTTGGTGCATTCATTGGCCTATCTACGGTCGCAGAGCCATGACGGAGGCCGAGCCCTATGCCACTCGCATTTTACAGCATGCGACCGTGGTTAATTCATTCACGGGTTACCGAGCAGTGGTTCGGTCTATGTTTGCAGATGGCGACGACAACGAGGCGCGACGCCAGATTCTGAACGAGTTCACAGAAGCGGTCCTCGACAGAGTGCACTCGATGGAGAGGTGTGCCATCACTCACCACTACTGGACTATGACAGCCATCCTTGATGCTCGGGCTATGGACCAGGAGCGCTTACGCCGGAACCAGCGACGGCTGGTTGGCCTCACACTAGTCTGTGCCCTATTGACCCTGGCGCTGTGGCATTGACAGTGGCACCTGACTATAAATACGAGGGTCAGACACAGTGTGTGTCATTCAACGATCGTCATTGGATCAAGCATGTCACCAGTCCTACGAGCCATTCTGCCCCTTACACCCCAGGTGGGGTTACACGTCTATGAATATAAAGTCACCCGTGGAAGACCGTGGAGATGTTTGCTGGTCGCCCGCTGAGACCGTATCGAATACGGTTACGCTACACCGTGACGGCTGGACCAAATTTAAACGGGTGTTGAGCGGCGAGCTCGATGGACACCTCATCCACATAGACAATGCCATCTACGTATACCGTGGACCCTTCTTCCCACGCCTGGGCCGCTACCAAGACCCTACGCGAAGCTTCACCCTAGACCTCGATCTGTGGATAGCCTTCGAGAAAGTGGTGCCTATCGTGGACCAGCTGTTTACACCGGACGAGCGGTCATCAGACGAGTTGGAGTGGGCTCGTGCCCTGAGAGAAGCAGCGGCAGAACCCAATGAACAACTGTCTAGCCATGAACCCGACGACGATGCCATTGATTACCCGGCTAGAATCAGTCAGCCCAGTGACATGACCACCTGATCCTTTGATCTCACGGGGTTCTCCCTATAAATACGAGAGACAGTCAAATCTTGTACCATTCACGTACTGACCATGACGGAGCATATAATACGGGCGTATCTCAGCTTGACCCCCGAGGTCTTCCTGCACGTGTATGTGGATACGGTCGATATCATGGAGGAGGTGGGAGACATCTGTGATGCGGACCCTACACAACCGTGCCCGGCTCACATTCGTCTGTCCCGGGAGGGCTGGACCAAATTCAAACGGGTGTTGTCTGGTGAACTGGATGGCGACCTCATCCACTTGTGTCACGATGTGTACATCCGACGCGGCCCTTTCTTTGCTCAATTGGCTCGGCTAGATGGGGGTACAGTGCATTTTACCCTTCACCCTGATCTATGGTCTGCATTGGAAGATGCCTTGGTAGATGTGGATCAAGTGCTTATCAAGCGGTCATCAGACGAGTTGGACTGGTCATTTACCATGGGCACTGTGGAAGCCAACGAAGAAAATCAGAAAGAAACTCCGGCCCAAGATATACCCGTTATAAATAAACGATAGAGCCAGGATCCATCATCATTTTGTCACCATGAAGCGCTGGGAGAAGGTGTTGGATAACTTATACTACAGTCCCGACAGTCCGGCGGCCTATAGTGCATTGTCGGTTCTCTATCGAGCGGCCAAACCCCAGGGGATACAACGTGCCCAAGTCCGAGATTGGTTAAAAAAACAAGACACCTATACCTTACATCGATCTGTCCGTCGCCATTTTCTACGGAACCGGGTCATCGTGGGAGGAATAGATGCCCAGTGGCAAGCGGATTTGGTCGATATGAGCGCCTTTACACAACGATGGGAATCGGTATATCTTGACGTGCATCGATATCCTATCCAAGTATGCGTGGGTGGTGCCCATCCGGACGAAAACGGGGGCGAATCTCATAGCGGCGTTCAAAGACATCTTCAAGACCGGGCGCAAACCTTTGTATTTGCAAACCGACGAAGGCACGGAATTCCTCAACAGACCGTTCCAACAGTTTCTGAAAGCTCAGAAGGTGTTTTTCTTCCATACGTACAACGAGACCAAGGCTTCCGTTGTGGAAAGGTTCAACAGGACATTCAAAGGCCGCATGTATAAACATTTCACCTATAAGAATACAAGGCGGTACATCGATGTTCTCCCGAAACTTGTGAGTGGTTACAATCGAGCCTATCATCGGAGTATAGAGAGAGCCCTCATTACCGTGACCCAACGCAATGAAGCCCAAGTCCGGCGTGTCTTGTACCCCAGGCCATCGCAGCGAACGACAAAGGCGGTGTACAAGGTCGGGGACCCTGTACGGATCAGTAAAGTCAAGGGCAAGTTCGAGAAAAGTTACTTGCCCAACTGGAGCGATGAGCACTTCCTGATTAAACGGCGCCTACCCCAACAGCAGCGAGTCTATGAACTAGAAGATCTTCAAGGGGAACCGTTGCTAGGGACGTTTTACGAGATGGAATTACAGCCTGTCGTAAAACACAGCAAGACTACTACACGGTGGAGCAGATTTTGAAAACGGAACGTCGACGTGGCAAACTGTTTCATTTCGTCAAATGGCAAGGCTGGCCTAGTTCCTTCAATTCCTGGGTCGCGGCCAACCAGGTGAAACGACTATAAAGCGAGACACCACTGCCGTCATCCTTCATTCCACGTTCGACCACAGTGCTATGGACAAACAGCAGCTGCCTCTGAACACAGCGTCTCCCAAAACGCGCAAAGCGCAAGTGGGCTTTGTGGTGATATTGCTAACCCTGCTGAGTGTGTTGTACGGAGGTGTGTTTTACGACGTAGCCTATGTCAGCACGTTACTTAACCAACTGAGAACACCAGCCACCAGTGAAACAGGTCTACAGGTAGCACCAGTCAACCCCGTATCGAGCCCAGTCACCACCACCACACCCCGTGTACAAGCCACGTCGAGCTCCACACCAAGTATAGGGTCAACACCTACACCAAGTACACCTACTTTGTCTGAAAACCCACCGGATTTCATCCCTCACAGTGAACAGACAACGACGACCGACGTTGTACCCACCACCATCATCATCCCTGACAGTGAACAGACACCGACGACCGACGTTGTACCCACCACTCCAGTTCACTCGTACCAAATTTACAAGAGCGGGTTACCACGACAGCGGATACACCTCCAACCATGGACCCCCGTTGGCAGCATTCCTTCACTTGCGTCATCGCAGGACCGACGGGTTCCGGCAAAACGAAAAAAATGGTGCTCGTCGAACCACGATTCCTTCAAAACCTCCAATCGCCCTACCCTGTCCCACCTACGGTGAAGACCATAAACACCCTCGATGGAGAGATGCAACAGATCTTAGACCGGGGTTAAGCGACAGTGAGAAAGTACAACGGTACAATGAGACGCTTCAACGGTACATGACGTTCATGGACCAATACAAAACCCTCTCTACCCCACCACCACCACCACCACCACGTGACACACCGCCGACCTCAGCACCGCTCCAACAGCCGCCATTACCAGGGGTACCACCCACAGCCCCACAGTGGGTGAAAGACGAAGTGCTGAAGAGTGTACCTGCATCGTTCAAGAAACAAGCTGGCCTGGTATTACAACGGATGAAACAGAATCCTAACATGACTTGGAATGATAAAGGCGAACTCCTGGTACAGAATCAGGTGGTCCCGGCACCCACATGACGGATTTAGTGAATGATCTGATGCGTCAACGCAGATCGCACACGGATCCTCGAGGATGGGAGGTCTTCGCTCAAGGCTTGAAAGACATGCATGTACCACAGGAATTGGTGGGGAACCCCCACCGCTGGGCTTTTATGCAATCACCGACTCGTGCACCACGACTCTCACCACAACCTTCTTGGGAATCCGACTGGGAACCGGAGTCACCCCCCAAAACTCCACCACCACCACAACGGGCACCTTCTTTTCAGACCTTTAAAAAACCACCCTCGATCAGGACACCGCACATCTCCAGAGCCGTGACACGTAGCAAGTCAACGCGACGAACACGACGCCGGACACAACCGCCCAAGGCCTGGAATACCTATTAAAACCAACAGCAGCAGCAGGACAGCTCAGTCGCCATGTTTTACCTGACCCTACCCAGTAACAGTTCGCTGGATGTGTTTCCTGACAACACCGTGGCTAAGTACGTCACCCAGTTACCGCAACCGTTACATTTACCTGGCCGGTGGGAATGTGCCCTCGTGGATATCCAATACCCTTACTCGTGGTACAACGTGCGAGCCAATGAAGTGTGGTACGAGGTGACCTACGAAGGCAAAACACCCGACTCACCCTGCCCGAAGGCCAATACGATACCCCCAAAGAGTTCATGGGTGGGCTGTCAAGACTGTTGCATTATAAGGCTCTACGGGAGGTCACGAATAGTTCAAAACCCATCAAATCCTTTCCCTTCAAGAATCACGTGGACTTCGATTACAACGCACACAACGACAAGGCACAGCTTATCGTCACCGCCAAGGCGAGTGTGGTACTGAGTCCTATCCTACAGCAAATGCTGGGTTTCGATCTAAAGACGTTCGCTGGTCCCACCGCCCACCAAGGCGAAATCCCGATGGATATGAAGTCGGGTATGTACGGACTCTACGTCTACTCGGACGTGGTCGACAACCACATCGTGGGCGATATCAACACACCTCTGTTACGGGTGGTGCCCATTAAAAAGACGTATGGAGATCAAGTCGCCCACAGTTTCACCCACATGCTCTACCTGCCCGTACGACAAACCGACATCAACACGATCACGGTGGATATAAGAGATGACACAGGACGACCGGTGGCATTCGAACGCGGGAAAGTGGTGCTGACACTTCATTTTCGACAAGCACGTGCTCCCCACTTTGCATGATGAAAATACCTTACGAGTGCAATGCACGCAGCTATATGGACTATTATGCCCAACAGGCCGGGGGTGGCTTTCCGGTCTTTAGCGGTGCACGCATGCAACGACGACATGGACTGGGGAACATACTCGGGAGCATCGTCAAAACGTTTCTGCCCTTGGTGACGCGTGGGGTGAAAGCAATCGGCAAACAAGCGGTACGCAGTGGACTGCAAGTGGCCGGTGATGTCTTGGGGGGTACGGCACCCAAAGAAGCCTTGAAACGGCGGGCCAAAGAAGCGGGAGGCGTCTTGGTGGCCAAAGCACAACGCACCGTAGGGAATAAAAGAGCTGCCCCACCGAGACCACGCACCAGTCGACGACCGACCCAGCGACGACGCACATCGAAGAAGACAAAGGATATCTTTTCTTAAAACATGTCCTTGATCCACGCCGAGTCCTGCCCCTCCACCAACAGTGAATTTGATTTGTGGACCGTGCCGCCCACACAGACCAGTGTCGAACAAGGATTATGGGTGGAGCATCTCCCGCTCTCCAGCATCAACGAAACCGGGCCCATCGAGTTCACCATCAGTAATGCGGATACGGCCTATGTGGATTTAGCCCATACATACTTGTATGTGAAAGCCAAGGTGGTCAAATTGGGGCTGGCACCAGAATCGTTGACCAAGCAACGGTGGGCCCGACGAATCTCTGGCTGCACTCGGTTTCAACAGGTGGATATTTTTCTCAGCGACAAACTCATCAGTGACTCCACCAACACGTACCCCTATCGAGCCTACATCGAGACACTGTTGTCGTATGGCCGAGAGGCTAAAAAGTCTCAGCTGACAGCCGCTTTATTCTACCAGGACACACCCGAGCACATGGCCACGGTGGGCAATGTGGGATATAACAAACGGAAGGCTTTCACTGCCAACAGTGCCTCGGTGGATCTCATGGGTCGACTGCACGCAGACATGTTCATGCAAGACCGGTACCTCTTGAACAAGATCCCCATCAAAATCCGACTGATACGGACGCCTCCGACCTTCGTCCTGATGGCCACTAACGTAGAGGGGCATGCAGCTGACTATAAGATTGTCATCCAAGACGCAGTCCTGTATGTCCGAAAAGTGAAACCGAATCCAGCCGTTCAATTGGGACACATGAAAGCCTTGGAAACAAAACCAGCCCAGTACCCTATCCGACGTGTACAAACCAAAGTGTTCTCTGTGCCTGCTGGAAATATGGGCGCCAACAAAGAAAACCTGTTCCTGGGGGAACTACCCAAGCGATTGATCCTGGCCTGTGTGGAAAATACCAGTTTCAGCGGAGCCTACCCCGAGAATCCGTTTGACTTTAAACATTTCGGCATCAATTTTGTGGCCCTGCATGTGGATGGACAACAGGTCCCAGCCACGGCCTTAACATCGAACTTTGGGCGCAGGAATTTCATTCGAGCCTATCAGAGCCTGTTTACAGCCACCGGTCAAATCAACCAGGACGAAGGGAATTTCATCAGTCGGGAGCACTACGCGAACGGATACACGTTGTTCTGTTTCGATCTCACCCCCACCTTAGAGAACGACCATCAGCTGGCCCTGGCCAAGCAAGGCAATTTACGGTTGGAAATCCACTTTGCACGAGCCCTGGCGACCACCGTCAATGTGATCTGCTACGCCGAGTTTGACAACATCATTCAAGTGGACAAGGCGCGCAACGTCCTGTGTGACTTTTCCACCTAACATGGATACGGACCAGATAACCACCGTGCTGGAGAATGACCCAGAGACACGTATGGTCTTTCAAGGGGTGTTCGCCCGAGATGTGTTCCCAGTAGACCGTATGTATCCTGCTGCTTACGTTCTCAACACGGACCCGATGGATCGGCCCGGTGAACATTAGGTGGGTGTGTACTTGACAGAACAGCAGGGCGAATACTTTGACCCGTACGGCCTGCCACCCCTCCATCCCGATTTAACAGACTTCATGGATCAAGGCATAGAGACGTGGTGTTGGAACAGTCAAACGTTACAAAGCCTGACCAGTAGCGTGTGCGGACAATATTGCTTGTTTTACCTGTACCATCGATGCCGGGGAAGACCCTTATCTACCATCGTACAGATGTTTGACGAGTACCCCAAGGCCGAGGACCGAGATGTACTCGTATATGACTGAGCCGCCCATCATTTCAATGTACAAGTCCCGTTCTGGGCTTGAATTCTTTCAATGTACACAAGCCCCCTGTTCTGGGCTTCAGTTCTTTCAATGTACAAGCCTCTTGTTCTGGGCTTCAGTTTTCACGTGGTTGTTCTCACGTTGTTGTTGTTACTGAATAAAAAAAATGAGATCTCACCAAAAAACCTTGTCTTGTTTGTTTTATTCATAATGCATGAATAGCCCATTAGTGGCTTCATGTTTTCCATGTGTACAGTGCAATGAATACCAATTTAGATTCATAATACTTTGTATTTTGCTAAATCTTTTGCTAAAATGAAGTTACTAGTGACGGATGCTCAAGTATGACTGCATCATATAATGCCACTAGTTCTACACTTATTTTTTTCTCGCCTTTTCGTTTCCAATTAAATCGGGAAATTTCTGCACGTCATGGATGTGAATATTTTCATCTTCAGTAACATGTAAAGTATGTACACTTGTTCAGCAGATTTAGTGTTGGTACCGTATATTATTCAGTCTATTATTGTGATGATTCTAATATATCGAATATCATACTTTAAATATTTATTGGATATAGAATCATAATAGAGTTTACAATAACACCGACCTATTTGTTTCAATGGACCAATATCATGGAATGCAAAGGTGTATTGTCCACAGAAAACCTCCCACCACTCCTATTTTTTTTTTTTTTTTTTTTTTTTTTTTTTTTTTTTTTTTTTTTTTTTTTTTACCTTTGTCTTATGACCAATATGCACATACTTTACCTGCATAGATGTCTTCTCCTTGCGTAGAGCAAGCTATAAAACATAATTGTTCGATCTTAAAAAAATGTTGCCTAACGTTCTCAACTTTTGAGCATATTCTCAATTGTTTTGGTCAATATAAATATATGCTGCCAAGTAAAAGTCTCATAAGTTGCAACGGTTCATTCTTTTTATCAACTTTGAACAATTTTGTTGAAACGTATCTGTTCTACTTCAATTATCATTATTATTATTATCCATTTTTTACATTTAGCTTGTCCAAGCTTTCCTATTTTCCCTGGTGGGAGGCCCGTATGGGACCAATACGGACATGTCATGTTTGACCAGCCTAACGGAATTTGTATTGTATATATTGCACACTCCGACAGAGCAGGCAAACTCCTTTATTTTGAGGATGCCTGGAAGTAAATTTACTTTTTGTAATTTGTATTTTTATTCATTGCTTTTGATATCTCATGCTTTGAATAGTTTGGTTTTTTCGACAGAAGAGGACATACACATTAAGAACACCATACCAGCGTACAGCTCAGTGAAAGTTAAACTTATTACGGTATATGCAAAAACATCAACTGTCTTTATTGTCTTATGTACATTTTTCTGGAATTCACAAGAATTTTTCCCTCCATTAAATGGCGTCTAATCAAGAGATAACAATAGCATCAGTCAACTGTCGAGGACTGAATAATAAGCAGAAAAGAATTGACGTATTTCGACATCTTCGTGATAAAAAAATGTCTATCTACTGCCTACAGGATGTTCACTTCACTCGAAAAATGAAAAAATACGTATCTACAGAATGGGGTTATGATACATATATCAGCCCATACTCTAATAACTCAAGAGGTGTTGCAATCTTATTTAACAACAATTTTGAATTCGAAGTTTTGAGAGTACGGCGAGATACAAAAAAAGGTAACTATCTAATATTGGAAATTAAAATGCCAGAACTAACATTCACTTTAGTTTCTATTTACGCCCCAAATGAAGATGATCCAGATTTTTTCGACAATATCCAAACAATATTAGACGAATGGAATAGTCAGCATTATATCCTTTGTGGCGATTGGAATTTAGTGCAAAACCCAGATATTGATACCTTTAATTATATCCATGTAACCCATCCAAAAGCTAGAGAAAGGGTCTTGGAGCTAAAGGAATATTATGATTTAGTAGATCCATGGCGTGAGTTTAACCCGGAGGTGAAAAGATATACTTGGCGACAGCCAACTCCACTTAAACAATCGCGCCTCGACTTTTTTTTGACATCTCGTAACCTGTTACACGGAGTAAAATGTTCCAACATTCATCCCAGCTATAGATCAGATCATTCACTTGTCAGCTTATCACTCTCCTTTACAGATTTTAAAAAAGGCAAAGGATTTTGGAAATTTAATAACTCACTTCTAAAAGACAAAGACTATGTAGAGCTTGTTAAAGGTTCAATAATGGACACAGTAGAACAATACACTAGAACTGATAACACAAACCCAGTGGAAACATCGGAGCTAACAATCAACGATCAATTACTATTTGAAATGATACTACTGGGTATACGAGGCAAATCTATATCATACTCTTCGCATAAAAAAAGGGAACAAAAGAAAGAAGAATTGAAGTTGCAGGAGGATCTTGTGAGATTGGAAAGTAAAGTAGATGAATTAACAGAATACGATGAGAAACGCCGTGTCATACATGATATAGAGGAAATAAATAAAAAATTAGAATCAATTTATAAAAGTAGGGTCGAGGGAATGATGATAAGGGCGAAAGCCAGATGGTCAGAAAAAGGCGAAAAACCATCAAAATATTTTCTAAACTTAGAACATCGAAATTACCTAAATAAGGCAATAACGAGGATAGAAAACTCAAAAAATGAAATAATTACAGAAACAGACCAAATACTGGTAGAAACTAAAACTTTTTATAAGAAATTGTATACAAAGAAAGACGTTTGCTCGGTAGACATAGACGGTTTGTTAGGTGACACTGTTCCGAAACTTAGTAAAATTCAGACAGAATCTATGGAGGGAGAGCTAAGCAAGGAAGAAATTTTGTCGGCTCTTAAAAATATGAAGAATGATAAAAGTCCTGGACCAGATGGATACACGGCAGAGTTTTTTAAATTTTTCTGGATCGATTTAGGTAGTTATTTAATTAAGTCATTGAATTTTGCATACGATAATGGTGCTCTGTCTGTAACCCAACAACGAGGAATTATAACATGTCTCCCTAAAGAGGGTAAAGCAAAACATCTGCTTAAAAACTGGCGGCCTATATCATTATTAAATATTACCTACAAAATTGCATCTGCGGCTATTGCACAAAGAATAAAAACTAGTTTGCCACATATAATTCACGAGGATCAAAAAGGATTTATGGCTGGGAGATTTATTGGTGAAAACACAAGGCTGGTATATGATATAATGCAATATTCAGAGGATCACCAAATACCAGGTTTGTTAATGTTGATAGACTTCGAGAAAGCGTTTGACTCTGTAGATTGGTCGTTTATACAAAAGGCATTGGAATATTTCAAATTTGGCCCTTCTATACAAAAATGGATAAATATATTCTACAAAAACGCTCAGACATGTGTGTGACTGGACATCATTAATTTACCTCGAATCTTGAATGATCCAGAGGTACGCAACGCTGTACCAAACTATTTCAAGTTCACAGAACCTCCTTGCATTTCATATAAGTATACTAAATCTATAGCCACCAAAATATTCAATTACTCCAATGCTGTCAAGGAGTTTGACTGGAACTTATACACGTCAGGAGGCTATAGTTGTGATTGTGAATTGTCGAACTTTATCTATACACCATGCAAACATATTGTGACTGGTGACCTTGATGTGGTGGGTGATAAGGATCTGAAATTACTCCTGATGAAAGGACCTAAATATAGAGAGCCAAGAAGAATAAATCTGAAGGCGGACCAGAAGATAGTCCTGTCTGCATTGGAACAGTACGTTATTGATTGGTCTAAGCGAGAAAAAGTTGAACCTACAGTACTCGCTGATTGGCTGGACCTCACCAAGAGCAAGGTCGTTGAAACAATCCGCCATATTGACAGAAGTACTCTTCCCCAAGCAAAACAAGTACTGAGAAACCTCAATTCGCAAGAAGTTCTAGCAAATCTCCAGAGTAAATTCGTCTTAGTCCCAGCAGACAAAGCTCCGAATAATATAATATTCATATGTAAATATTACTATTACCAGGTGCTGGTTAAAGAATTGAGTGTAGACATATCTTCATCAAATACGTCTACTTACTCCCAAACTGCATTTACTCTGGAAGATTTATTTAACAATCTAAAAAAGTTTCTCAGGGAAAGAGGTATTTGTCTTCCAACCAATCATAACGACATACCAAAAATATACTGGACTCCCAAAATGCATAAATCACCATACAAAGCTAGATTCATAGCT
>JAVTVY010024813.1:59015-84623 GCA_036873755.1 Hanleya hanleyi | reverse complement strand
ACCCCCTGGAAGACCTGCCAGCCCCGGTATTCAAAGAAGAACTACCTACTCCTCCATCTACCATAGCGCCGGCGACATTCATGGATGACCTGCCAATTTTTGTAGATGATGATGACGACGATGACAATACGGAGGTACAATACCTGTACACCATCCAACCACCATCGGGAGAATATTTCTCCGTCAGCCAGATGAGTACCATTACGGGGAAGTAAGCTACTCCCCCCCTGAATAAAAACAGGGTTAAAAAATAATAACCGTTCTTTTCAGAACGAAACCATCCTTCGAAAGAGGGCTTCTAACTTGGCACATCAATTTCAAAAGCATACAACCCCAGCCCCCTTTATTAGCAATGCATCACCAAAAAATAAACAACCCCTGGCCGATATCAAACAGTTCTTGTTAGAACTAATCTCTCTATTAAAAACACAGAATTTTTTCTCTTCCCCCCCTTAATTGTCCGAACCATAACGGACTATTTTATTTTAATATGTCCGACCGATAACGGACTATTTTTTTTATTTATTACAACCCGAATAAATAACGGGTTGAAATTTATAGCACAGGGATAGGTGGGAATCTGTTTTTAATTTTTAGGGTGGTTATTAAAAAATAACCGTTGGGATATGTAATAAATTACATTGTTGAGAGGGGTTGTTCACGCTGTGTTCTTCTTTCAGCGCAGACGGCGCATGTCAAAGGCAGTAATTCACATATTCGGGGCCTGTTGGGTTGTGCACACGTTGGAATCTGGGCGAATTTATGAATACAACTTTCACATAAAGCCTGATGGCCGCAGGGGAAGATGGCAAATTTTGCGAATTGGTTCGGGCATTCGACACAGGATAAATATAAGTCTCTTTGACGTTCTGTTTTTGACCCCAGTGTTGTTGTCGCTATGGCCCAAACATAATGGACATCGTCTTGATTTTGGTTTATTTTGCTGTTCTTGCTTCTGTGTGTTCGCACATCCTTGCGCATTTTTCTCACATCTTTCCGACGTCTAGCGGTCCTTACATCTTTCCTCCTTTGGGGTACTATGGTGTCTCCCCTGTTTTCCGTCTGCTCATCTTGGTCTGATGAAGTATCTGTTGTTTGGCTTGTGCTTTGTTGTGCCATTTCTCCATTTTTTTCTTTAACTGGTGGTGTCAACATATTTTGTAACATAGAGTCTATATCATCAAAACATTGTTCAACATTCGGTGTGGGTGCTAGGGCAAAGAAGTTACCCAGCGGCGCTGTGTCCGGAGGATCTTCACAATGGACTGTAGCAGCATAATTCACGGGTTCAGAGGAGAATAAATCCTTGATTATCGCCTCCAACCAGGGTTGGTCATCTTCCAAATTAATGACATCGCCGAGCAGTGGTCCATCATCATTTGGGATGAAGTCTGATTTATCCATGATTTGCAACAAATTTGCCTGCATCACTAAGCACTGAGGCTAATTGTGAATGTCTGAAAAAACCCTGCAGGCTATTTATAATGTAAAAAGCGCGGACGGCAGCGACAACACTGTGTCGTTTGCTACCACGGACGCTGCGAAAATCTGTGTGTGTTTTTTTCATTTATAAACGGCTGTATTTTGACAATAAAATATCACTGCCGTATATATATTTTATTTCTAATTAAACTTAGACAAGTTAGGATATAGTATGTAAAATTTTAACTCCCTACCGTTCGACTCTATTATTATTGTATGATTTTTAGTGAATTTTACTCGCCTAATGTTAAAGTCCGATAGTAGGAAAACTCCGCTACACTGCAAATAAATTGATTTTCCTGACTAAAAAAACATCCAGACTAGAGCTGACAATCTTATAATATTACTGTGAAAATTCCAACGAATTTATCGAACTAAAAGTTTGAAAAAAATAAAACTTTAGAAAAAAATAAAACACAACATTTTTTAGCAGATAGCATAATCTTGCACTCACTCACACCCACAGGCCGATTCACAGCCGCCATCTTGTCCCACCACCCACAGCCGCCATCTTGTCCCACCACCATCTTGCACTCACTCACACCCACCGGCCGATTCACAGCCGCCATCTTGTCCCACCACCCACGGGCCGCCATCTTGTCCCACCACCCACGGGCCACCATCTTGTCCCACCACCCACAAGCCGTGTAGACTATAAATAACGTGTGGTCTGTTGTCATTTATTCACAAAATACAATTATGAGTTCAAGAAGACGACCCTTGTTTACCCACCACGCTACGAGAGATCCAAGACATGATGCTGCTGCTACAGAACACAGAGAGATGGTTAGCAGTGAAGAAGTTGGAGGCATAACGATAACCACAAGTTTTCAGAGGGTTCTAGAAGACGAAAACACGTTAATACGCAGTACAGAAGAACTTGCAGGGGAACTCCGGCGAAATATACGAGCAGAAGAAGATAGACGATTGCAAAGACTAAGTGAACAACAGGATGAAGAAATCAACAGGATGGAGGCCATTGAAGAAGGAGAAAACGAGGACAATGATGTCACGGATGGGGAGGAACAAGACGGCGAGCTTCCATGGTTAAATAAGCATACACCGCCCATTACAACAACAACAACGTTGCCTACCGAAACTATAACCATTTCGGCTGCAGAAACTCCACCACAACAATGCCCACACCAAGCCGAGGTATTCCGCCTCAACGAAGTGATTAACATCATGCGTGAAAACATCACTGGAATGGAGGTGACAATGAATGGAATGGAGGCGGAAATTTCCATACAGAAGAAAGAACGACATATAGAAGAAAGAAAAAAACGATGTAGTATTTGCACCGATGAGGACAGCTTGTACGCTGTACTTCCATGTGGACATCTCTGCCTGTGCAAAGACTGTTGGGTGACACTGTCGTGTGAAGGAGCCATGTGCCGCTGCGTTGACGCCGGAGAGGAACATCTCAAAATAAAATGCCCCATATGCAGGAAGCATATAGGTGGTATCAAGAGAATCTACCGCGCATAAGTGTCGTGTAACACTTTCAAAGGCCCTTTTCAGGGCCAACCCATCTTTCCGGAAGTGGAAACTTCTTTCAACAAAGCACAAAAATTAACACCAACTCCCATCATCCTTTCCCCAAAGAAAACAATTTTTTTTAAATTTTTGGTACCTTTTTTTGAAATTATTGAAAAAAAAGGGGAAATTGAAGTGGGAGGGGGGGAGGGAAATGGAATAGCCAAAAAAAATTTTTTTTAACATTTAATAAAAAAGGAAAAAAAGATTCATGGAGCCAAAAAAAATCTTTTTCATTTTCTATGTCTTTTTAACAATTAAAAAAGGGTTTGAAAAAAGGGGTAATGGGGGAGAGGGGGGACAAGGGGGTAAGCAAGGTGGATGGAATAGCCCCAATTTTTTCTTTAAAAATGAACCGATGAGGTCGAGTGAGGTATCAAATTGAAGCTTAGGTGAAGGGGCATGTAATGGGCTGGGTGTGGGATTGAACTATCGGCATTGTGCGCATGCGCGGTGGCCGAAAGGTATGGAAATAGACGTTTTGGAGCTAGGGGATAGCCAAAATTTTTTTTTTTTAAAATGGACCAATGGGGTCGAGTGAGGTATCAAATTGAAGGTCAGGTGAAGGAGCATCTAATGGGCTGGGTGTGGGGTTGAATTAGGGTGATTCTGCGCATGCGCGGCGGCCGAAGGGTGTGAAAATAGCCTTTTTGGAGCTAGGAGAGCCCCTAATGGACCAATGGGGTCGAGTAAGGTATCAAATTGAAGCTTACGCGAAGGGGCATCTGATGGACTGGGTGTGGGTTGAATTAGGGTGATTCTGCGCATGCGCGGCGACCAAAGGGTATGAAAATAGCCTTTTTGGAGCTAGGAGAGCCCCTAGTGGCCCGATGAGGTCGAGTGAGGTATCAAATTGAAGGTGAGGTGAAGGGGCATTTAATGGACTGGGTGTGGGTTGAAATAATCCTTTTTTTTCAATAATTTTTTCAATAATTTCAAAAAATTTCAAAAAAGAATGAACAACTAAGCATTTTTTTTAATTTTCTACTATTTTTTATTAACACAAATAGAATGAACGTATTCACAAGGGTATTGAATTTTAATATAATTATATCTGAGTATTGAATTTTTAATACAATTAACAGTTAAAAAAACTCTTTTTAATACAATTATACGCTCTCAAGCCACTTCAATGAATGTGTATGGTAAATGTTTTTCAACACTTGTTCTGATTGTTCAATAGTTCGCCAACAAGACTTGTTTGAATTCATCCTCATCTTTCCGGCCCTGGTGCACGTAGATGTACGTTATAACCTCTTCACGTGGAATTTTGGAAGGGCAGGCCGCTTCTACTCTCAGAGCAATTTGCCTCTCCGTCACCGTCTGTAGTGCTTCAGTGATCAGTGCGTATGAGGGTACACGAGTGTCCTCTGGAATTTGAGGTCTGATCAGATCCAGGACTGTGTCGATGTACTTCTGATAAATATAGTGTTGCACCTGGTAGGCCAGAGCTGAACGAATTGCACTGGCGAGACTCTGCAACTGCCGCCACGCCGTTAATTTCAAAGTGACACCCTGAGGACAAGCAACCAGCTCTTGCGTATCTAACCGCCTTCGCCATTTACGGATATGCACGAGGAGCTGGTCGTTGTAATAGGCACAGCTCACATAGATGTCGTCACCCACATGAAATTTCGCTTCGTCACTCCCCTGGTCACGAATAACCGCATCGATGGCGTAATCAAGGGTCTCCAGTTTTTGCCAGGAAGCGTAGGTCATGGCAATATGCTTACCGGGTCTGTCGTTAAAGCCCGCTGCATTAAAATGCACTTCTTCATCTTTCACACTCACTGTTAAATAGGGTGAAAGCTCCCAAATGTCGGTGTGAGCTGCCTGGTAAGCTTGCTGGATGAGGTTATTGATCTCCTGGACAGACATAGGAAGTTCTACCACCATCTCTTTTTTCACAGGCACTTGCTGGGGTACTACTGGCTGCTCAATCACAGGTATTTCTAACGGTGTTAGTCGGGGGCGTTTGGGTCGGCCAGCGCGTTTGGCAAGTGTAGTACTCTCTGGGCTAGTGTGTGTACGTTTGCTAGCTGTACGCTCTTCGGTGGTGGTATCCATCACTAAGATATCATCATCTTGTATAACGTCGTCGGCTTCAAGTAGATCTGCTAGTTCGGCATTTCCCGTGATCTTCAACGCCGCCACGAAGGCTAGAAATCCATAGTAGGTAAAGTGCGGTACATCATCGATGAGGGCTGTGTTTTGTGCTGAAAGGGTTTTCTCCGCCATGATTTCTTCGACACGCTGTTCCAGGAGTATGTTTTCCTCCGCCATAAGGAAATCACATAATTCACCCACATGCTCCATCTCATCAATCAGACGAACACGGTACTTTGCAAGCCTCACTAAAAATAATGATGATGACGCCATGACTATGGGCTGGTGAAAAACTATTACGGAGTAATAGTCTGGTGAATTGGCACTGGTAAAATCGAAAAAAGTAAAAGGGGTCTCCACAGCTGATACAAGTAGGCAAGCAGGCTGGATGGCTGGCTGGTAGACAGGCTGGAAGGCGGTTCAGGTCAGGTAAGTCACAGTGCTCCGCAAAAGTAGTGCAATGAATACACCCCTACCCTAAAAATCGACTCCTTTTATACGTTTTTCTATAATCCACCATCTTGTCCCACCACCCACAGCCGCCATCTTGTCCCACCACCCACAGCCGCCATCTTGTCCCACCACCAACACGCCGCCATCTTGTCCCACCACCCACACGCCGCCATCTTGTCCCACCACCCACAACCGCCATCTTGTCCCACCACCCACAGCCGCCATCTTGTCCCACCACCCACAGCCGCCATCTTGTCCCACCACCCACAGCCGCCATCTTGTCCCACCACCCACAGCCGCCATCTTGTCCCACCACCCACAGCCGCCATCTTGTCCCACCACCCACACCCACCATCTTGTCCCACCACCCACCATCGCCGCCATCTTGTCCCACCACCCACAGCCGCCATCTTGTCCCACCACCCACACGCCGCCATCTTGTCCCACCACCCACAGCCGCCATCTTGTCCCACCACCCACAGCCGCCATCTTGTCCCACCACCCACAGCCGCCATCTTGTCCCACCACCCACAGCCGCCATCTTGTACCACCACCCACACACACACACACATCAGCCGCCATCTTGTCCCACCACCCACACCCGCCATCTTGTCCCACCACCCACAGCCGCCATCTTGTCCCACCACCCACAGCCGCCATCTTGTCCCACCACCCACACCCGCCATCTTGTCCCACCACCCACAGCCGCCATCTTGTCCCACCACCCACAGCCGCCATCTTGTCCCACCACCCACAGCCGCCATCTTGTCCCACCACCCACAGCTGCCATCTTGTCCCACCACCCACAGCCGCCATCTTGTCCCACCACCCACAGCCGCCATCTTGTCCCACCACCCACAGCCGCCATCTTGTCCCACCACCCACAGCCGCCATCTTGTCCCACCACCCACAGCCGCCATCTTGCCCCACCACCCACACCCGCCATCTTGTCCCACCACCCACACCCGCCATCTTGTCCCACCACCCACAGCCGCCATCTTGTCCCACCACCCACAGCCACCATCTTGTCCCACCACCCACCATCCACGCATGCGCACACCGCCCCAATACCGCCCCAATTTTTTTCTGCGCATGCGCAGTGAGGCGCTCGGCCGTCAATTTACGGTTTATACACTACTTACTATATAATATGACTGACAGGACGGAAATAAGACCGTTCTCCTGGTGGATGCTATACAATATGTGCCTGATAACATGGACAGGTGACAGTTCTCCATGGAAATACTATATAATATGACCGACAGGACGGAAATAAGACCGTTCTCCTGGTGGATTCTATACAATATATGACGGATAACATGGACAGGTGACAGTTCTCCAGGGGAATACTATATAATATGACTGACAAGACGGAAATAAGGCCGTTCTCCTGGTGGATGCTATACAATATGTGCCTGATAACATGGACAAGTGACAGTTCTCCATGGGAATACTATATAATATGACTGACAAGACGGAAATGAGGCCGTTCTCCTGGTGGATGCAGTACAATATGACTGTTACTATGAATATGTGGCAGTTCTCCATGGGAATACTATATAATATATGACTGACAAGACGGAAATAAGGCCGTTCTCCTGGTGGATGCTATACAATATGTGCCTGATGACATGGACAAGTGACAGTTCTCCATGGGAATACTATATAATATGACGGACAAGACGGAAATGAGGCCGTTCTCCTGGTGGATGCAGTACAATATGTGCCTGATAACATGGACAGGTGACAGTTCTCCATGGGAATACTATATAATATGACTGACAAGACGGAAATGAGGCCGTTCTCCTGGTGGATGCTATACAATATGTGCCTGATAACATGGACAGGTGACAGTTCTCCAGGGGAATACTATATAATATGACTGACAAGACGGAAATAAGACCGTTCTCCTGGTGGATGCTATACAATATGTGACTGATAACATGGACAGGTGACAGTTCTCCAGGGGAATACTATATAATATGACTGACAAGACGGAAATAAGGCCGTTCTCCTGGTGGATGCTATACAATATGTGCCTGATAACATGGACAAGTGACAGTTCTCCATGGGAATACTATATAATATGACTGACAAGACGGAAATGAGGCCGTTCTCCTGGTGGATGCAGTACAATATGACTGTTACTATGAATATGTGGCAGTTCTCCATGGGAATACTATATAATATATGACTGACAAGACGGAAATAAGGCCGTTCTCCTGGTGGATGCTATACAATATGTGCCTTATAACATGGACAAGTGACAGTTCTCCATGGGAATACTATATAATATGACGGACAAGACGGAAATGAGGCCGTTCTCCTGGTGGATGCTATACAATATGTGCCTGATAACATGGACAGGTGACAGTTCTCCATGGGAATACTATATAATATGACTGACAAGACGGAAATGAGGCCGTTCTCCTGGTAGATGCAGTACAATATGACTGTTACTATGAATATGTGGCAGTTCTTCTGAGGAATACTCTATAAGAAAATTGACTGTACGGAAATATGACCGTTCCCCTGATGGATGCTGTGCAATATGACTGATATGATGGACATGTGACAGTTTCCCTGATGATTGCTCAGGACTGACAGGGCGGGAATATAACCGTTCCCCCGGTGGATGCTATTTAATATATGATTGAAAAGATGGACATGTGACAGTTCTCCTGGGGAATGCTAGATAATAGGGCGGATGCTGTACAATATTACTGATAATATGGACATGTGGCAGTTCCCTTGGTGAATACTCTATAATATGACTGACAGGACGGAAATATGACCGTTATTTTGGGGGATGCTATTCAATATATGATTGGAAAAAATGGACATGTGACAGTTCTCCTGGGGAATGCTAGATAATAAGGCGGATGCTGTACAATATTGACTGATAAGATGGACATGTGGCAGTTCTCCTAGGGAATTCTAAAAAATATGACTGTTTTAAGTTTGGTAATCGAAGTGCACCTCCTTGGGCCAAAACCCCGCTAAAACGTGCAACGTCCTTTACATTCAAATTGAATCCGAACTTTTTTATGGGGCTGGATATTTGATTTTTTAAAATTATATTATATTAAAAAACTATAAGATATTTGCAAATGTATTCTCATGATCAAATCCTGGGACGGAACATCCTTCAGATATTTCCTCCCAGGATTTGATTCTCAAAGTACTGCAAATGATTTATATACCCACAATACACACATCTTGTTGTATATTAAATACAGCAGTGTCTTCCGGTGACTCACTCGAACTCATGTTGTGTGTATTCAACAGGAAATCCACACTGCTTTTCCATTTCCCCACTTTTATAGTATATAAAATACAACAGCATAGTTCTTCTGTTTCATTGGCCTTTCACAGAATACATCGAATCCATATGAATATTTTCTCTCCCAACTTCATCATGTTAATATATTCGAATACACATAATACTTTGTGAAACCTTTCCTCGTTCATTGTACTTGGAGCCGTTTTCATTAAGCTGTCGAGTAGAATTGAACAAGAACACACGGTCGAATTCGTGTTCACAGGTTAAATCTCGCAATCAGCCCTTGTTCCTGATTTGCTGAGACTTAATCTGCTGAGCGGCGACTTGAGCTGGTAGGCATGCACATGATGCATATTCAGCTTTCCACACAGGAGTTATGCCCTCCTACTGGATTTCTTGAAAATGTTTGAAAAATAAATAAATTTTCTTGTCCCTTTCTTCCATATTATCGCACAATCTCTCAATAAATGTTTTCAAAGGGTTATTAAATCCATCCATTCAGTTCGGCAGTTTATATGTGACATATAAAATGATGATATTGAACAGAAAGTTATAACGGGTTTAGAACATGATCGTGAGGCGGTAAAAATAGTGTTCAATATAAATGGAACCTGCAAATGTGTGAAAAAGTCCCAACAGAAGCAAAAACAAAACGTTAGGTACATGTATACCGGCATGATACAAATAAGTAATCATGGGCGTCGCCAGGTACGTTTCTATGCTTACTTATTACAGAGCGCCGTACTGCGCTGTCCAGCACAGGAAATAACGGAATCTTTCTGAACTTTCTGACTTAAGAGGCTATAATATTTAAGTGGGTCGTTTGCAGTACTGGCAAGGGGCCTAGATGGTTAACATCTTCAGCTTTCAAGTTAAATGAAAAACAATAATACAAAATTATTACGTCATGTATATTGAATGTAAAATGATTCATATACAATGTATTTAATAGCACATGCAAAAATAATCAAAATGAACTTTAAAGAGAAAGGGGGTATATTTTCGTCATTTATAGAATAGTCACTAAACAGATACAGTGATGAATGTGCATGTTACATATCCACCTAAAACTTTCAGTCATATGAGATATGGTCAGTCAGATTTGAAGAATATGGCTCATTTGCAATATGAAGTGAGACTGACAATATCAAGGGCTTTTGCAGGATGTATTCCCACTCCGGACTGCAAATCTATAGTTAAAGAAAACTACCGAAAAATCAGTACGTTGTACAGGAAATAGTGGGTATTGTGTAATACTTGTGCATCCGTTATACCGGCTTGGAAGGCACACCGACCAACCTAGATATGTTTAATAAACTCGCGATCGCGTACATAAATTATGCCCAGAAAGGAAAATGCATACCAATTTGTGTGAAATTTTTTGACTGTGTTAGGACGCACATGGTGTGACTTTTTCAATACCGGTAATCTCAGAGCTTATACGCTAACTAGAAGTCCATTGAAGTTTTGGCGACATACAAAGAGCATTGAATAGCGCATGATAAATATCATCTCTGTCATCAGGAATACGGACAACTTGAAAACGAAACTTTTCAGGACAAATATCATCGCTCTCCATGTTCATATATCTTGAAGCACAAGGCGTTGAACAGACAGAACAGAACAGAAGTATCGAAATGACGACTTCCGAATGAAAATTCGCCAATATTGCCCATTTAACAGGTAGAGTAAAGTATACCCCATCTTCACCAGCCAAGTCAACTACATCGCGAAGCTCTCTACAGAGCAACGTGCATGTACGTCGACTTGGCTGGAGAAGATGGGTATACCCCTCCATGTTAACGTTTTTAAAGAAAATTTTGCAATTCAAGCTATAAACTGTGCATTTTTGTACTAATAATTTCTGTTTGAGGCTTCCACACACACACAATCACTTCTCGTACCGTTTTGATCAAACTCTTCGTCAAAATCTGAGAACAATGAAAAACTTCAATATCGTTTATTTTTGGCGAAAATATAATTTGTATGCTGACGCTTCTATATAATATAGATCAAGTTGTTGCCCAGTTAGTCGCATTGGAGTTTCATGTTCCGAAAAATGACAAGTTATTCCGTCGAAATCTTTTTTTTTTAATTTAACGAAATTCGGAAAATTTTAGTTTTGAAATTAACTTTCATGAATTGGCGGATCATTCCATATTATGGCTCATTTGATGGTCTAGATAACTGGAATATAACCATCTGACGTTTTAATGTTTTTTTTTGGGGGGGGGGGAGAAAAATAAATTTCTTGACGCTGGTGAAGAAAATATGAGTTTTAAAAGCCACAGGCATTAAGTCATGCCTGATGGCATGTTTGGATACATATGTGTACTGTGGACGTATATTCTATGAAGATATTATAGATTATTTCAACGACTGGCTACGGTGGATGTAGGCGGGTGATAACTAGCCTTAAACCTGAAAACATATCCCTACCAATTCATTAACGAATTGATACCAAAGGATGTATGCAAAATGATGTACTATATACATGATGTACCGGTATACATGTAATGTTGACCCCGTTTTTATTGTGCCGTCAAAATCATACGGTATCTGGTTTCGTTTTGCTGAAAGTTTAGGCACAATAGCCCTGTTAGAAATGACCGTGAGTGATGCCAGATTTAACCAGCTCGCTTGTTTTACTCAACTAAAGCCGTTTGTTGTGCCCGCTTGAACTAAATAAGCAACGGCGCCGGGAAAGAAAATAGAAAGACGGCGTTAAAGATGCATGGGTTGCATTTTCCGGTTCCATTCATAGTGCAGTATTTTTAAGATCCCAAACGAGAGAGTTATATCCCTTGTTGTATTTGGCTGTTTGGTTGACCTACATTTCCATGTTGAAAATCCGGCTCAAATGGGCATTTAAAGCAAATACAAACATTTTCACTGTTGAAATAGTTATTTAATATCTAATCCTGAAGATTTGATGTCAAAATACAAACGAAGAAACGGCTTATAACATCAAACGGCGAAACCGTCCTGGTGATGGATGTGTCCTGCTGGTGGACGTTCTACTGGTGGATGGGGAGCTGTTGAGTGCTGATGGTACATGGGCTGCATATGAAGTAGGAGTTGCCTCCCTTGAACGTTTTAGAGACCGCATATGTGTAGCTCGAGAATGGCCAGTACCTATGACTCAAATCATACAGTTTGTTGCTTATCTTTCTCAGCAGGGCTATGCCCCAGCCACAGTTAGTACATATCTCGCTGGTATCTCCTGTAAGTATAGATTTATGCAGGTACCAGATCCTACACAATTCTTTGTCATAAAGAAGATGATGGAGGGTTTTAGGCGCATCAAACCTCAACACGATTTGCGTCTGCCAATTACCTTGCCCCTACTCACGAACATCATAGCCGTGTTACCATGTCTATGTAAATCTGAGTTTGAGGCCTGTCTTTTTCAAGCGGCATATGTTTTAACTTTTTGTGGTTTTCTGCGTGTGGGTGAATTAACATCAGATTGTAAATCCAGGCACAACTTTAAGGCTATCGGAACAGGTGATATTGAGGTTCATCATGATCAGAACATCATTAAACTTAAGGTGCGGTTTTCAAAAACCGATCAGCTTGGAAATGGTACAACATTGGTTATTCCTGATAATGCTGTTCTGCACCCTATTTCCACAGTTACCAAGTACCTACAGTTGCGCAGCCATATTTTCACTCCCCAACTCATGGTCCATTTTGATGGCCAGCCTTTAAGTAGGTACCCGTTTTCGGGTCGTACTATTGTCTGGCCGGCTGCCTGGCCGTGCCAGGCCGTGCCAGGCCGTGGCCAGGCATTGTCAGGCCGGCTCAATTACGTGCATTCTAAAGGGAATTACAGCTATTTGTTGATCTTACTATAATGTTTATACAATTCTGCTTTTATCTAGTATATTTTCAGGTGTTTTTCGGCACTTCTCAGGCCCGTGGTGGTCGATTTAATCTTCCATGCTGGAAATCCCGGCAAAACAAAGATGGCGGCCGACCAGCTAGGCGGGGTGCATGTAAAAACCAGATTTTCACATACGAAACGGGATTGCTTGACCAGGCTTTGTTATATATACAGATATATTATAATATATAATTTTTTCCCCAGTTTTATTGTCCCGTAAGAAATACATGAAAATACATTCTCTCAATGTATTAAATAACGCTAATTATCATTTTACTATTAGCGTTATTTAATACATTGAGAGAATGTATTTTCATGTATTTCTTACGGGACAATAAAACTGGGAAAATTTTTTATGGGCATCACATTATATGTGCACGGCCCGGCCATGCATTGTCAGGCCGGGTCTATTACGTGCAATTTTCACGGAATTACAGCTATTTGTTCTATATATATATTATAATAAAATGATAATTAGCGTTATTGAATATACGGAGATTACATGTATGTATTTTCCATGTATTGTTTCTGGGAAAATAAAACGGGGGAAAAACTTGTCACATTTATGTGTTTGTCAATTATTGCGATACTGAAACTATAAGTCGGGTCAATAGCCGTGATCGAGATCTGTCCAGAAAATCAGTACAAGCCAGCATGAGTACATATTACGATTGTTAATATTGAATTGTAATCAAATGGACCAGACAATAGTACGACCCCCAGTTTTCAGCCATCTTGAAAAAGGCATTGGTTTTCCTTAATCATCCAGCAGGCCGTTACACATCCCATTCGATGTGTGCAGGTTCGGCCACACTGGCTCGTATTAATGGTATCCCCGATGAAACTATCAAATTACTTGGTAGATGGAAATCTGCATCATATAGGAGATATATCCGCCTTCCTTCATCTGCTGGTCCTGTATGATTTAACATTGTATTATATTAAACACTGTTATTCATCATTTAGTTCAGTTGCTAATACCTAATTTTATTTGAGTCGTTTTAGCTGCAAGGCCAAGACAGAACCAGACAGTCTGGATGGTTGGTTCCAGCATCCTCTATTGGGCCCAACGTAGAGCTTCCAAGAAAGCTAGTGGTGTCTGCCTAGGTCTACAGAGACATGGAATTAATGTTGATTGGGCGGGGTACCGGGGAATGCGATGGGCAGATGTTTTGCATCGAATTAACAGCAAGTTGAACTCTTGTCCCCCCCCCTGATGTAGTAATTGTGCATGCTGGTGCTAATGACCTGTCCAGGGTTAATAGTTGTGTGCTCTTGCATGATATGGTTCGAGATCTTGGTTATCTTCAAGAATTACTGCCAGAATGTAGAGTCGGTTTCTCTCATATGCTACCTCGGCGTGCATGGCCCATGGCTAGAGATATGCAGAAGATTGAAGTTGCACGTAAAAGGGTTAATCGTGCTGTAGGAAATAAATTGTGGCAATCTGGTGGATTTGTTGTTCGCCACCCCGATATTAAACAAGATCTGGAACCACTTTTCCGGCCGGATGGTGTACACTTGTCGGAAATAGGAACCGACTTCCTCTTGAATATGTTTGAGGGAGCTTTGGAAGGTTTAATTCTCAGGGGTGTGCGCTATTTCCCACCTGTGGGGTACTAGCAACCCTCTAAAATAGTATATTCTAAGTCTTTTATTATCACAGTTATACAGGTCATGGCTTTGATACAAGTCAGCAAGGTTTGGGGTAAAGCATCTATGGATGCTTTTGTGGCAGTTAATTTCATGTGGCTAACTGTTTTTGAAGGCGCGTATTCATGCAGATATTACATGTAGGTGCCCTATGTTACCATGGGTGGGCCAAAAGTTGGGGGGACACTTTACTGATCTCTCGTGTTACCATGTTGAGGTCCATTGGGGGTGTCCCATCTTGTTGCATGTTGCCTTTAGGATGGCCTCTGATGTCACCATGAGCAGGCTGGTTATTCTGACACATGTATTATACGTTGGGAGTATAATATGTATTATACGTTGGGAGTATAATAATTATTTATACGTTGGGAGTATAAATCTGTCAGAGCGTGAAGTTGCCACCCATGAAATTGTAGCTTGTGACTTGTCTGATTACTATATTAAAGCCATGACCTATTCTTCCACAAATCATTGCCTTTGTGTGGTTTAATCTAGTTAAGGTAAGAGTCCGATTACTACATAGAAGGCCATGCTCACTGGCAGGCAGCCAAAGTTGTAATTCTAATTACTGTACTTGTACCTGTATATAAGTTGCAATTCTGAACCTTTGCTTTGGAAGTTAAAATGAATTGGCTTGCATAGTGTGGCCTTCTATTATAAGTTGTAGTGTGCTGCGATGTGAGATAGGGCAATAAATAAAATTAATGCCTCACCATTAATTTGTATTATTGAACTTTGAGCATAAAGTATTGTATGTATTCATTACCCCATGGGTTTAGAGCTGTATTTACAGATATAATGCAAGGGAGGTAACACATGCTATAGCATGTCCATTATATTAAGTTTGTTGAATTATGCCCCTTTGACCACTTATGTTCTGCAGATATGTTGGAGTGACCTGGTCTTGGTGCAGCTGACCGATATTTTTCACTGACATGCGCTGACTGTGAGGCTGCCCTGATTCTACACGAGGTTCGGCATTATATTTAGGCACTAGCTGCGAGCAGACACACAGGCCAGATCTGAACCTTAAAATTCAGTATAGGATAAGCAAGTATCTTTCGGTATTCAAATCCCACCCAATTCCCTCCCTTCTAAACTATCTCTTCTATTGCTCTATGCCTCAGCTGTGTGTTCGTGCTGGTGATTGCTTGCATGCATGTTACTTGAGTCTTGCTAAGTGCTAATAAATTTGGGGTAATTTCTTGTCATGGCTTATAGTGTTTACATATCCACATTTGTTGTGGCAGTTAATTTCATGTGGCTAACTGTTTTTGAAGGCGCGTATTCATGCAGATATTACATGTAGGTGCCCTATGTTACCATGGGTGGGCCAAAAGTTGGGGGGACACTTTACTGATCTCTCGTGTTACCATGTTGGGGTCCATTGGGGGTGTCCCATCTTGTTGCATGTTGCCTTTAGGATGGCCTCTGATGTCACCATGAGCAGGCTGGTTATTCTGACACATGTATTATACGTTGGGAGTATAATATGTATTATACGTTGGGAGTATAATAATTATTTATACGTTGGGAGTATAAATTTGTCAGAGCGTGCAGTTGCCACCCATGAAATTGTAGCTTGTGACTTGCCTGATTACTATATTAAAGCCATGACCTATTCTTCCACAAATCATTGCCTTTGTGTGGTTTAATCTAGTTAAGGTAAGAGTCCGATTACTACATAGAAGGCCATGCTTACTGGCAGGCAGCCAAAGTTGTAATTCTAATTACTGTACTTGTACCTGTATATAAGTTGCAATTCTGAACCTTTGCTTTGGAAGTTAAAATGAATTGGCTTGCATAGTGTGGCCTTCTATTATAAGTTGTAGTGTGCTGCGATGTGAGATAGGGCAATAACAGCTTATATACTAGTTTAACCAGGAAATAGATGTAAACACTTTCCAGTCGTGCCACCTCCGCTCACAGTACAAGGAGTTGTGTATGAAAATGTGATAGAATAAGAGAATTAGAATAAGAGAATTAGGTATGCAGTGTGCATTTAAGGACTTGTTACCTCAGCTCATCTGATAAAGTAAACAAAATACAAAGATTAGTGTATTGACGCTATCTGGCCTGGGCGATTTGGGGTGTACCGCAGACTGGAGAGGGGCGGAAAGTGACACCCTCCCCCATGCTTCATATTTTCGTTATTTCAAAAAAAAAAAAAAAAAACGAGGATGCCTTCCTCTATCGAAAATCCAACGTGGGGTATAGCGCAAAGTACCCTGAGAGAGGATGTCGAATTCAATTCCCTTCCCATTTGCTCACGTGACCATATTTCTACGCTTGTTTACTCATTGGTAAATTTAATATTCTTGATAAGACATCGAGGTATTTACGACTTACGGCTAAATTAATTTGTGCAATGGTATATATTATTTACAGGCATCCTGTAAATATGAATTATGGCAGAGTAGCAGTATAAAGTGAAATGGACAACCACCTCGCTGGGGGTCTAATAATACCCCAGCCACCAGTCAGATTTTTGGACCGGATTCGGGGCCTTCGCGCACATCGCCGGAAGTGACATCATATATAGTAAATATATGTTTGCCGAACATTTCGATTACTTTTCAAGTCTGCATAATACCTCTGTTGACCTAGCGTTCAAAAGAATTATCTGGAGATTATTTTCCCTGATTATCTGGACAGAGCATATGAAAAGTAGTTCGCTCATGTGCGACACTGAAGGAGTTGTTCGGCCGGATTCAAACTGAACCGTGGGTACGTGGGTTTTCCCCTATACGTCATAGCAACGTAGTAAAGGTCAACTTCCGCCATTGGACGCAGGGGTGGATAGTGGAGCCTGCGAAATGGATTATGCGCTGTGGGGAGGATGTGAAATGGAGTCACATTGCCGTACTTTTGCGGAGGTCACGCGGAGGTCACGTGCCCTTTACCGGAACTAAAGTGACCTTGACCTCCGCGTGACCTCCGCAAAAGTAGGCCAATGTGACTCCATTTCACCTGATCGGTAGGTAATCCAAGTCAAGATACCCCAGTGACTTCCAATGTAAATCTCCGGAATGCACGTCATCAAACATGGACCCCGACAATATCGCCAGCACTATGCCCAGCATAAATGCCAAATGGAGGACCCTCAGTTTCTCCACATAGCCATACAGCGAGAGAAGGGAATCCCCCCAATAATACATGAATGCATGGAAAGTAAGACTTATAGGAAGATAACCTATAGGTGTTGCACGATGTCATTATCACGACTCTATGATCAGTGCAACTACAGGGTCGAGCGTGTCGTGTCCAATATGTCTCCGCAAAAAAATAAACAAACAAAAAGACGGCGCTTGCTGTGGGAAATCCACTTTTGGCATTGATCGTGCTGCCATCTGAAGGCAAGGAAGACAACTCTGACTAGGCGGAACCTCTGTGGGCCGAATTCGGGGTGATCTCCCCTGATTCGAACATTTGCGAATATGCCCAATGGGGAACCCACACATGTATGGCCATTTGCGGTATGGAGTGTGGCATCTTGTTTTTTTCGTCTCACCACGTAGAACATGATGATATGGGTCGCGAAGCCATTGGTTGAAATTTGTTGAAAAGTTTGCATTGCGCATGCGTGATACGTAGACAAGCCCGTGGGAGACGTTTTGGGGTCTAGGTGGCCCTCTGGTGGTCCGTAATGTGAGGTATCAGTGTGCAGCACTCGTGAGGGAGCATCCGACTGGATGGGTGTGACGTGGAACTGACGTCATTCCAAGCGAGGCGTGCCCAACGGCCGTCAGCGCCCGGTGGTGGTGGAGGTGGTGGTGGTGGTGTCACACACACACACAAACACACCCTGTGCACCCTGTACCCTATAGCTCGTAGGGCATAGGGTACACCAGGATGCGGGTGCACCAGGTGTGTGTGTGTGGGTGTGTACGTGTGTGCGTATATTTTGTAGACACCACCACCACCACCGGCCATTTGGACCACGGATGGTTCGTCTCTACTCCAAGCATCTTCCTTCACACCCCTAAATGCCCACTTTGGCTACTACTACTGATGACGTCACCAATGCGGACACAGATGATGTGGACATCTCTCAAGTCGTGGTCTACACCACGAGAGCTTCAATTTGACAACCTACACGATCCATTGGGACCACAAATGGACCATCTCTACCCCAAACATGGCGAAGATTAACGAAAAAACTGCGTGTCAGGAGTGGGATTCGAACCCACGTCCCACATATGTGGACCAGCACTTAAGACTGGCGCCTTAGACCACTCGGCCATTCTGACCAACGTTGATTATGATTGACATAATGAGTATATAGTTCTACATTTTGTTACATGTTTTTACATGTCGCGGTGTGTATGCCGTGAATGCCCTAATGGCTGCACTGATTGGTTACTTCCCCAGCCCACCGATTGACTGGCCTTAAGGCGCACAGATAGGGCGTTAAGGCGTAACAACGAGCGTTGACGGGCGTCACTGCATTTCGATGAATTAGTGACAATTCCATGGGATATCTAGAAAATCAGAGCTTCTAAGCTATTTCACCAGGACGTTGAAGCCTTAAGCTTGGCGTTGGCGGGCGTTGCTACAAGATGACACCGCACAGGACGCATTCCGACCAATATTGGCCAACCTCGACCCAAAAACGTCCCTTCCAATGCTCTTTTCCAACAATTCCCTGTCTGCGCATGCGCAGAATGTTGAAAACGGACGAAAGACTAGTCCAGTCGGATGGACCCTCACGAATGCTTCATGATGACGCCTTCACGTCCCAATCGGATCAATAGAGGATCTCAAAACATCCATGATTCCCCATGGTTTAGGTGTAAAGTCCGACCTACTTTTGCGGAGGTCCCGCGGAGGTCAAGGTCACTATAGTTCCGGCAAAGGTCACGTGACCTCCGCGTGACCTCCGCAAAAGTAAGGCAATGTGACTCCATTTCACCTTATACTACTACTCTGCCATAATTCATATTTACAGGATGCCCCCCCGATACCAATCTTACGGCGCAAATACGTCATATCATGTGTTATAAACATGATGGCAGTGGCTGTAACTAGTCTTATCTAAGGATATAGTTTTGCTACTGGTCTAACTGATGTCTGAAGACGTTTTATTTGTAAAAGTAAATCAAGAATGTATAAGCGATACACTCTAAGCTCAGAAGGTGTAAAAAAGGTGTAAATCAAACGTTTACACCTTCTGGGTTCATGTTTACACCCTTAGGAGGTGTAAATAAGGTGTAGAAAAGGTGCAAATGTATGAAGATTGATTCCAACCCTGATTTTACACCCGTAAAGGTGTAAATTTATTGAAAGGCGTTAAAAAGGTGTAAATAATTAATTTTCCATACACATTTGGAACTTAATTTCTATGTTGAGGAAATGTATTTCCTTGTCATGCTTACGGTAAACCATCAAAATTCTCAAGCACCCCAACTTTCTACACAAAATTAAATCAATGGATCTAACAATTTGACCAGTCTCTAACATTTGAGCAAAAATTCCAACGGAAATATTATAAAAAAAACGAGCTGCAGACCATAAGAGTCAACCCCCCAGTCGGTTTTACGAGGGAGAGAAAATTGAACAGCCGCTCTAGTGTTCTCACTCAAGATTGAGCCCAAGACTACAGGGGCGGAGGGGGGAGGGGCGTTCTGGGGTTTTGAATATCAACAGTATAGTAAATATTATGTATCCTGCAGAGTCGACAAAAGCACGTTGTTTGTCGACCAATGTAAGAAGTTATCAGATCGATACCTACAGTGCTGATAACTGCTTAGCTATCAGATAAAGTGATTTTCAACTTCATTTCAATGGGGGATTTGCACAATAAGCAGTGAATACAACGGAAACTGTACAAATTATAGGCTTGATTGATCCACTGAGACAGGAAGGTGTGAAATGGACTAAACGGTTCGAAGTGATAATCATGACAGCTTGTTGTGCATGTTATAACCCATTAACAATTGTGCGATTATCGTCGCAAATTATTACTTGATCAAGTAATGGTTACCATCCTGCCCGGAAGCGACCCCTTTTAACACACCATAATCATAATCCGCGGCCTGCCTTTATCTCATATCTCTTTGACGCTAACGCAAAGTTTTGGTTAAACTAAACATATCCGTGATGATTCTATTGCTCAATTAGTTTTTGAGTTTATTCTGCCAATGCCTAACAGTATATGCATCGCTTCTATTGTTCATGAATTTGTAAATAAGCATGGCTTCGCTTCCCATGTTGTCCACCATTTCCAATATAAGCCGACGCGATATTATTTCAAACCTGGGCTGCGAAATCCGTACGGGAAGCGGCCCTTAAACTGCAATTTCAATCAAAAAACTTCAAAACAAACTTCCATTACGATAAATTGCGCACAGCCGTTTTTTCTATACTCCGAAATACTTATACCAATGCTGTTATGACCTGACATATATGACCATCGCCCATCGTGGCTTAAACATGTGGTAGTTACGGCCCCCATGTCCTGCACCGAAATGGGTGAAACCGTCCACCTGGTTCCCCTCTACTCTGGAATGGGCGGATCCCAGATTACCTGGTCAGTTGGACTCCACAGACAGACGATAAAGAAGACCCAACTAGGAAAGACGTGCTGTGCTGCCGTGCCCGCGTGTTCCTGGGGGTTGTCTCACTCTTGTGTAACATGTATTGAACTGTATTCACTTGTATTGCACTGTATTGAAATATATGTAATTACCTGATTGTATGCCTGTATTATTGTTTATGTATATGGAACCGTAGCTTCCACAGTGGTGCCAGAATTGAAACGAACCTTCGCCATCTTTCGACCATCCTAATTTCCCACGTGTTTTGATACCGTGTCGCCATTTTGAAGAAAAAAAGTCTGTAAAACAGACGTAACTAATTTAATTCTTAGTAATATGACCTGTTATCCTTTCGGAGTATAAACTATTACGTATTTCATTCCGTGGTAGACAGAATCTGGGCGTTTGATACGTTTTTTTTTCAGTAGTTTCTGCGTGTGGAAAAATTTGTTTTTCCCGCGCTGATTTCATTCTTTGTTTCAACAATAGATGGGCCTAAACTGAATGTGCCAGTGTATCTGAAACGTTAGATATTATTTATTATTTATTTTGAAATTATTTACAGGTTTTTTTTTAAGCTGTCTAATTTACTGTTCACCCCCATCCACAAATTTACAAGGCTGTTCTGAACAACGACGACAAAACAACAACAGTTTAAACTGCAGGTTTTGATTGAATAAGCCATTCACGCTTACGCCTATAGTGCCTATCGTATGTAGTTAATTTTGTTTGATTACATATTAACAGATTTCGGTTAGAATTTATTTATTTATTTTTTTCTTGGGGCTGTTCCATCTGGTACCTCCTCCCCTTGTAAATGTGAATTGTTTTTAAGCCATTGTCTGCAGTGCTGAAGTAAGGCGGAATAGTGAATGTTTTGACAGTTCTTTCTTTGTTCAACGAGAATCTATTCGGCATTTGTCAGACTGCCATCGAGTTAGCTGCAATAATGGAAAAAAAAACAAAAAACATTGGCTATTTGGTTTGTGAATAGTAACCTGTTGAACAAGTTCTTTTCTTTTCGTTTTTGTACATTTTTTTTGTGTGTGAATAGCCTTTAGACGGACCAGTTAAAAATATAAAAATATTTATCCGTATTCAAATACGTCCAGGCTCTGTTGCCACGGGGAAGTTGCCCATTAGTTATTATAAAACAAAAAAAATAATTACTTTGAATTAAGTGGACCAATTCTGTACTTCTGGTGCGGGTTGCAGCTCGTTGTGGCTGGGCCCTACAGGTAACCAAGGTGTGCAGTACATTGGTCCACATGCAACAAAATTGATTTTCAGGTTGGCTTGGGATCAGGTGATTACTTGTGCATTGTAGGTGTGGTGCAGTTTGATGCATTGTGTACAGCGTGGGAAACACCTGGTGATACACTGACTTTATACCATATACACTCCATCAAACTAGATCAAGTGCCAACTTCCCCGTTAATCATAGTAAAACACAACACTTGGCTGAACTTATAACTAATAGTGAAAAGATTTGTGAAAAACAATATAATAACACAAAAACGTTGAATAAGGGATGACTGCAGCTTGCAGCCGGTGCGTCTGGCAGTAGCGGTGCGTCTCCCAGGAGTGCGCCTCCCAGTAATCAAGGGACACAACTCTGCACAGTACTTTCCGCCTGTTCAAACTGCGACCATAATATTTACACAGCTGTAACATAAAATAGAATCATTTTTTTCAAATGCCATAAGTTAGCCTGCTGTTGTTGTTTTTCTATTTGCTTATTGTACTTTCCAGTAACACATAAATGGCACACAATACATGTATTTAGCGCGAATTATTTTCCCAATAATTTATCATTGTATTGCTGCACACACAAATCTCGGTGCGTCTCCCAGTAATGCCGTGTATGGAGCATTGTATTGCTGCAGTCACAAATCTCGGTGCGTCTCCCAGTAATGCCGTGTGTTTAGCATTGTATTGCTGCAGAGACGAATCTCGGTGCGTCTCCCAGTAATGCCGTGTGTGTAGCATTGTATTGCTGCAGACACAAATCTCGGTGCGTCTCCCAGTAATGCCTTGTGTTGGGCATTGTGTTGCTGCAGAGAAAAATCTCGGTGCGTCTCCCAGTAATGCCGTGTGTGGAGCATTGTATTGCTGCAGACACAAATCCCGGTGCGTCTCCCAGTAATGCCGTGTGTTTAGCATTGTATTGCTGCAGAGACCAATCTCGGTGCGTCTCCCAGTAATGCCGTGTGTTGGGCATTGTGTTGCTGCAGAGAAAAATCTCGGTGCGTCTCCCAGTAATGCCGTGTGTGGAGCATTGTATTGCTGCAGACACAACTCCCGGTGCGTCTCCCAGTAATGCCGTGTGTTTAGCATTGTATTGCTGCAGAGACGAATCTCGGTGCGTCTTCCAGTAATGCCGTGTGTGTAGCATTGTATTGCTGCAGAGACCAATCTCGGTGCGTCTCCCAGTAATGCCGTGTATGGAGCATTGTATTGCTGCAGTCACAAATCTCGGTGCGTCTCCCAGTAATGCCGTGTGTTTAGCATTGTATTGCTGCAGAGACGAATCTCGGTGCGTCTCCCAGTAATGCCGTGTGTGTAGCATTGTATTGCTGCAGAGACCAATCTCGGTGCGTCTCCCAGTAATGCCGTGTGTTGGGCATTGTGTTGCTGCAGAGAAAAATCTCGGTGCCTCTCCCAGTAATGCCGTGTGTGGAGCATTGTATTGCTGCAGACACAAATCCCGGCGCGTCTTCCAGTAATGCCGTGTGTGTAGCATTGTATTGCTGCAGAGACCAATCTCGGTGCATCTCCCAGTAATGCCGTGTATGGAGCATTGTATTGCTGCAGTCACAAATCTCGGTGCGTCTCCCAGTAATGCCGTGTGTTTAGCATTGTATTGCTGCAGAGACGAATCTCGGTGCGTCTCCCAGTAATGCCGTGTTCGTAGCATTGTATTGCTGCAGAGACCAATCTCAGTGCGTCTCCCAGTAATGCCGTGTGTTGGGCATTGTGTTGCTGCAGAGAAAAATCTCGGTGCGTCTCCCAGTAATGCCGTGTGTGGAGCATTGTATTGCTGCAGACACAAATCCCGGTGCGTCTCCCAGTAATGCCGTGTGTTTAGCATTGTATTGCTGCAGAGACGAATCTCGTTGCGTCTCCCAGTAATGCCGTGTGTGTAGCATTGTATTGCTGCAGACAGAAATCTCGGTGCGTCTCCCAGTAATGCCGTGTGTTTAGCATTGTATTGCTGCAGAGACGAATCTCGGTGCGTCTCCCAGTAATGCCGTGTGTGTAGCATTGTATTGCTGCAGAGACCAATCTTGGTGCGTCTCCCAGTAATGCCGTATGTCGGGCAGTATATGGCTGCAGACAGAAATCTCGGGGCGTCTCCCAGTAATGCCGTATGTTGAGCATTGTATTGCTGCAGACACGAATCCCGGTGCGTCTCCCAGTAATGCCGTGTGTTTAGCATTGTATTGCTGCAGAGACGAATCTCGGTGCGTCTCCCAGTAATGCCGTATGTCGGGCAGTATATAGCTGCAGACAGAAATCTCGGTGCGTCTCCCAGTAATGCCGTATGTTGAGCATTGTATTGCTGCAGACACAAATCCCGGTGCGTCTCCCAGTAATGCCGTGTGTTTAGCATTGTATTGCTGCAGAGACCAATCTCGGTGCGTCTCCCAGTAATGCCGTGTGTTGGGCATTGTGTTGCTGCAGAGAAAAATCTCGGTGCGTCTCCCAGTAATGCCGTGTGTGGAGCATTGTATTGCTGCAGACACAAATCCCGGTGCGTCTCCCAGTAATGCCGTGTGTTTAGCCTTGTATTGCTGCAGAGACGAATCTCGGTGCGTCTCCCAGTAATGCCGTGTGTGTAGCATTGTATTGCTGCAGACACAAATCTCGGTGCGTCTCCCAGTAATGCCGTGTGTTTAGCATTGTATTGCTGCAGACACGAATCTCCGTGCGTCTCCCAGTAATGCCGTGTGTGTAGCATTGTATTGCTGCAGAGACCAATCTCGCTGCGTCTCCCAGTAATGCCGTGTGTTGGGCATTGTGTTGCTGCAGAGAAAAATCTCGGTGCGTCTCCCAGTAATGCCGTGTGTGGAGCATTGTATTGCTGCAGACACAACTCCCGGTGCGTCTCCCAGTAATGCCGTGTGTTTAGCATTGTATTGCTGCAGAGACGAATCTCGGTGCGTCTTCCAGTAATGCCGTGTGTGTAGCATTGTATTGCTGCAGAGACCAATCTCGGTGCGTCTCCCAGTAATGCCGTGTATGGAGCATTGTATTGCTGCAGTCACAAATCTCGGTGCGTCTCCCAGTAATGCCGTGTGTTTAGCATTGTATTGCTGCAGAGACGAATCTCGGTGCGTCTCCCAGTAATGCCGTGTTCGTAGCATTGTATTGCTGCAGAGACCAATCTCAGTGCGTCTCCCAGTAATGCCGTGTGTTGGGCATTGTGTTGCTGCAGAGAAAAATCTCGGTGCGTCTCCCAGTAATGCCGTGTGTGGAGCATTGTATTGCTGCAGACACAAATCCCGGTGCGTCTCCCAGTAATGCCGTGTGTTTAGCATTGTATTGCTGCAGAGACGAATCTCGTTGCGTCTCCCAGTAATGCCGTGTGTGTAGCATTGTATTGCTGCAGACAGAAATCTCGGTGCGTCTCCCAGTAATGCCGTGTGTTTAGCATTGTATTGCTGCAGACA
>JAVTVY010024813.1:0-58915 GCA_036873755.1 Hanleya hanleyi | reverse complement strand
GATATTTTTCTCTGCAACAATACAATGCTACACACACGGCATTACTGGGAGACGCACCGAGATTCGTCTCTGCAGCAATACAATGCTAAACACACGGCATTACTGGGAGACGCACCGGGATTTGTGTCTGCAGCAATACAATGCTCCACACACGGCATTACTGAGAGACGCACCGAGATTTGTGTCTGCAGCTATATACTGCCCGACATACGGCATTACTGGGAGACGCACCAAGATTTCTGCCTGCAGCCATATAGTGCCCCACAGACGGCATTACTGCGAGACGCACCGAGATTTTTCTCTGCAGCAATACAATGCCCAACACACGGCATTACTGGGAGACGCACCGAGATTTGTGTCTGCAGCAACACAATGCTCAACACACGGCATTACTGGGAGACGCACCGAGATTCGTATCTGCAGCAATACAATGCTAAACACACGGCATTACTGGGAGACGCATTGGGATTTGTGTCTGCAGTAATACAATGCTCCACATATGGCATTACTGGGAGACGCACCGACATTTCTGCCTGCAGCCATATAGTGCCTCACAGACGGCATTACTGGGAGACGCACCGAGATTTGTGTCTGCAGCAACACAATGCTCAACACACGGCATTACTGGGAGACGCACCGAGATTGGTGTCTGCAGCAATACAATGCTAAACACACGACATTACTGGGAGACGCACCGGGATTTGTGTCTGCAGCAATACAATGCTCCACATATGGCATTACTGGGAGACGCACCGACATTTCTGCCTGCAGCCATATAGTGCCTCACAGACGGCATTACTGGGAGACGTACCGAGATTTCTGCCTGCAGCCATATAGTGCCCCACAGACGGGATTACTGCTAGACGCACCGAGATTTTTCTCTGCAGCAATACAATGCCCAACACACGGCATTACTGGGAGACGCACCGATATTTGTCTCTGCAGCAATACAATGCTACACACACGGCATTACTGGGAGACGCACCGATATTTTTCTCTGCAGCAATACAATGCTACACACACGGCATTACTGGGAGACGCACCGAGATTCGTCTCTGCAGCAATACAATGCTAAACACACTGCATTACTGGGAGACGCACCGGGATTTGTGTCTGCAGCTATATACTGCCCCACAGGGTGGCATTACTGCGAGGACTACTTTTCAAGATTCGTATCTGCAGCAATACAGTGCCCAACACACGGCATTACTGGGAGACGCACAAATATTTGTCTCTGCAGCAATACAATGCTACACACACGGCATTACTGGGAGACGCACCGAGATTCGTCTCTGCAGCAATACAATGCTCCACACACGGCATTACTGGGAGACGCACCGAGATTTTTCTCTGCAGCAACACAATGCCCAACACACGGCATAACTGGGAGACGCACCGAGATTGGTCTCTGCAGCAATACAATGCTACACACACGGCATTACTGGGAACGCACCGAGATTGGTGTCTGCAGCAATACAATGCTCCACACACGGCATTACTGGGCGACGCACCGAGATTCGTCTCTGCAGCAATACAATGCTAAACACACGGCATTACTGGGAGACGCACCGGGATTTGTGTCTGCAGCAATACAATGCTCCACACACGGCATTACTGGGAGACGCACCGAGATTCGTCTCTGCAGCAATACAGTGCCCAACACACGGCATTACTGGGAGACGCACAAATATTTGTCTCTGCAGCAATACAATGCTACACACACGGCATTACTGGGAGACGCACCGAGATTCGTCTCTGCAGCAATACAATGCTAAACACACTGCATTACTGGGAGACGCACCGGGATTTGTGTCTGCAGCAATACAATGCTCAACATACGGCATTACTGGGAGACGCACCGAGATTTCTGTCTGCAGCTATATACTGCCCGACATACGGCATTACTGGGAGACGCACCGAGATTCGTCTCTGCAGCAATACAATGCTAAACACACGGCATTACTGGGAGACGCACCGGGATTTGCGTCTGCAGCAATACAATGCTCCACACACGGCATTACTGGGAGACGCACCGAGATTTGTGTCTGCAGCAACACAATCCTCAACACACGGCATTACTGGGAGACGCACCGAGATTTCTGCCTGCAGCTATATACTGCCCGACATACGGCATTACCTCGAGACGCACCAAGATTGGTATCTGCAGCAATACAATGCTCCACACACGGCATTACTGGGAGACGCGCCGAGATTCGTCTCTGCAGCAATACAGTGCCCAACACACGGCATTACTGGGAGACGCACAAATATTTTTGTCTGCAGCAATACAATGCTACACACACGGCATTACTGGGAGACGCACCGAGATTGGTCTCTGCAGCAATACAATGCTAAACACACGGCATTACTGGGAGACGCACCGGGATTTGTGTATGCAGCAATACAATGCTCCACACACGGCATTACTTGGAGACGCACCGAGATTTGTGTCTGCAGCAACACAATCCTCAACACACGGCATTACTGGGAGACGCACCGAGATTTCTGCCTGTAGCCATATAGTGCCCCACAGACGGCATTACTGCGAGACGCACCGAGATTTTTCTCTGCAGCAACACAATGCCCAACACACGGCATTACTGGGAGACGCACCGAGATTTGTCTCTGCAGCAATACAATGCTACACACACGGCATAACTGGGAGACGCACCGAGATTCGTCCCTGCAGCAATACAATGCCCAACACACGGCATTACTGGGAGACGCACCGATATTTTTCTCTGCAGCAATACAATGCTACACACACGGCATTACTGGGAGACGCACCGAGATTCGTCTCTGCAGCAATACAATGCTAAACACCCGGCATTACTGGGAGACGCACCGGGATTTGTGTCTGCAGCAATACAATGCTCCACACACGGCATTACTGGGAGACGCACCGAGATTTGTGTCTGCAGCAACACAATGCCCAACACACGGCATTACTGGGAGACGCACCGAGATTTCTGCCTGCAGCCATATAGTGCCCCACAGACGGCATTACTGCGAGACGCACCGAGATTTTCTCTGCAGCAATACAATGCCCAACACACGGCATTACTGGGAGACGCACCGAGATTTGTGTCTGCAGCAACACAATGCTCAACACACGGCATTACTGGGAGACGCACCGAGATTCGTATCTGCAGCAATACAATGCTAAACACACGGCATTACTGGGAGACGCATTGGGATTTGTGTCTGCAGTAATACAATGCTCCACATATGGCATTACTGGGAGACGCACCGACATTTCTGCCTGCAGCCATATAGTGCCTCACAGACGGCATTACTGGGAGACGCACCGAGATTTGTGTCTGCAGCAACACAATGCTCAACACACGGCATTACTGGGAGACGCACCGAGATTGGTGTCTGCAGCAATACAATGCTCCACATATGGCATTACTGGGAGACGCACCGACATTTCTGCCTGCAGCCATATAGTGCCTCACAGACGGCATTACTGGGAGACGCACCGAGATTTCTGCCTGCAGCCATATAGTGCCCCACAGACGGGATTACTGCGAGACGCACCGAGATTTTTCTCTGCAGCAATACAATGCCCAACACACGGCATTACTGGGAGACGCACCGATATTTGTCTCTGCAGCAATACAATGCTACACACACGGCATTACTGGGAGACGCACCGAGATTCGTATCTGCAGCAATACAATGCTAAGCACACGGCATTACTGGGAGACGCACCGGGATTTGTGTCTGCAGCAATACAATGCTAAACATACGGCATTACTGGGAGACGCACCGAGATTTCTGTCTGCAGCTATATACTGCCCCACAGACGGCATTACTGCGAGACGCACCGAGATTTTTCTCTGCAGCAATACAATGCCCAACACACGGCATTACTGGGAGACGCACCAAGATTTGTGTCTGCAGCAATACAATGCTAAACACACGGCATTACTGGGAGACGCACCGGGATTTGTGTCTGCAGCAATACAATGCTCCACACACGGCATTACTGGGAGACGCACCGAGATTTTTCTCTGCAGCAACACAATGCCCAACACAAGGCATTACTGGGAGACGCACCGAGATTGGTCTCTGCAGCAATACAATGCTACACACACGGCATTACTGGGAGACGCACCGAGATTCGTCTCTGCAGCAATACAATGCTAAACACACGGCAATACTGGGAGACGCACCGAGATTTGTGACTGCAGCAATACAATGCTCCATACACGGCATTACTGGGAGACGCACCGAGATTTGTGTGTGCAGCAATACAATGATAAATTATTGGGAAAATAATTCGCGCTAAATACATGTATTGTGTGCCATTTATGTGTTACTGGAAAGTACAATAAGCAAATAGAAAAACAACAACAGCACGCTAACTTATGGCATTTGAAAAAAATGATTCTATTTTATGTTACAGCTGTGTAAATATTATGGTCGCAGTTTGAACAGGCGGAAAGTACTGTGCAGAGTTGTGTCCCTTGATTACTGGGAGGCGCACTCCTGGGAGACGCACCGCTACTGCCAGACGCACCGGCTGCGGCGCTGCAGTTATCCCCTTCTCAAAACGTTTATAAATTTAATATTGACTTTCTGTCAAAAATATCTTTAACAGAAGACTTTTGTGAATTAGTGACAATGAAATAATTTGAATTCAGTGTCTCGTGTATGAAAACTGTTGTGATAAATAGTGCTATATTTATTTTTTGGTGATTTCATTGCATGAGCATAGATAAAGTTATAAAAAAAATATATATATTTTTATTGTTCGTATTTAAATTCGGGTGAATTGGTGTTGATCTTGACCCTTTACTCGTGTCATGAATCACATACAATAACACAATTGGTATAATATGTTGTCGAGAATATATTGATATTGTTTTGAAAATTAATGCTTGCCAACAACAGGAAGTGAACTATCATAATTCAACAACAATTAGTTTGTCCTTGACCATTTTGAATTAACAGACTTGGCAGATTACATCAAGCCTTAGCAACTGACTTATATTGCTGAACATACCATCTATATATTGTTCATTTGAATATTGTTTCATAACAACAACCAACAGTTATTAATGTTATACCACTTCTGTATAGTACAGCCTATTTTGTTGGCATGACAGGGCAAACCCCTATTGAACAACAAACACACACAATAGTACTGGCCATTATAATAGTAATTTGCCAGTAAACTCTATTTCAGTGGTGTCTGCAATCCAATTGGCATTATTTGTTAATATATTGAAGTGGACATTTGACCCTAGTGGTGATAACCTTGTACATCTATTACCTCCCATTAGGACGAGTGAGTGTATGGTTTATGGAAAAAATAAGGCCACATAAATTTAATTATCTTTCGCACACCTTTGCTATTGTTTGGGGTTATAAAGAAAATATCGTCGACTCGGATTTTACATTGGATTTATGACAAATTTTTGTACTGAATCCGAGACCAAATTCATTTCTTAAATGTAAGATAATTTAACATTATAGTCTTATTGCCAATTGATATTTTATGTGCATCAATCATAAAAGATCTTAATTAGCTTTACACCAGATTTAATAGTGACATTTATGACATTGGTTCTTATAAACGTTTGTGCCAATCATCATAGACACTTTCTACGTGACCTTGTGGTTTGTTGGTCAGTTAATATTGTTGACTGCTGCTAATCTGTTTTAGAGCATCCAGGACCATCTCCACTGCCACCCGATGGGAGGGGTGGGGTGTGGTGATTTTTCATAAATAGTACTATCTCAGGGATTTGGATTTAGCCATAACTCTATATCTTTAAATTTTTGGTGTGAGCAGTGCAATTTTATATCCTCAATATCTTAAACGTGGATTACACAAATATTAATTTTTAATTAATTCCACACATTTAGATGAGGTTATCTCTTTAGTTCGCTTCACTCTATAGCCCACATGTTTTACATTCGCAAGAATTCTTCCCAAAATTGTAACGGCCCTTATGGACCACAACTATGAATTTAGGGGAGAGAGAACGAGGCAGCCTTGTCCAACAACCAACATTTACTCGTCAGATTAGAGGACCATTTCTTGGTAAGTGGTAAGTTATTTTGGGTTCTTGTTTGCGTTTACTGCTGCGCGATCCCGTTTCGTCCAAAAACGTGAACGGCGCTCCCCTTCGACTATCTGACCCTGTACCTCGTGTGCTCGCCCCCATTCCACCCTTATTGCATTGTTGTTCGAAGTTAGTGTTAACGGGGAATAGATAAGATTGCTCATTATGCTTCAAACACGGTCAATTGATGTCAATACGGCTACAGAAGCTGAATTGAAGGATGTTCACCTGATAGGTACCACTCGAGCAAAAGCTTTAGTAAAGGAACGGGCAAATGGCCCGATTACATTTGCCAAATACAAAAACATTATTGCACAATCAAATGATGCAATATATCGGCAATTACATCAGGGGGTCATTGAGGGGTTTGACCCGCCAATGACACCCGAGTATATGAATTGGCTAATAAGCGAGATGGTTGACACTCGACAGAATGTCATTCAGAAAGAGTTCAATGGACAATCTGATCAGCTACGGACAGAGATAGGGGACATGTATGAATCTAACAACAAGGCCTCACAAGTTCTGTCAGCTGATTTTAATACAAAACTCCATCATATGGAAACTGTATTCGATAATCGTCTGAAAAATCTATCGGATGACTGGGCCCAGGCGAATGCAGAAGCAAGAGACAGAGATGTTCAGACGCAATCCAGCATTCAACAGCTCATTGCGTCTTTGGGTGATCGTGATCATAAGGGTAAGGACCCTCTGTTAGGGGGCCCACCCATGCATGTAAGTGATCGGGACACTATGGGACCCAGAGCTCCCGACTATACCCCATGGGGGATCCAACTCAATAGAGAGAGTGGGGTACCTGGTTTGGGGAGTACCATACGGCAACAGGACACAGATAGCCCGCGAGTAATGGGGATTTGGGGCAACGGGTTACCAAATTCTACAAATCAGACGTGGCCGGGGCAGGCTGACTATATCGACCGCATGGAGCGGAATATGCCAGAGGCACTGGTGTATGGTACCGGAAAACCACCAGTATCTAAAGCCCCAATAGAAGGGAGTTCAGGCAGAAGCCTGGTCGATGACCATACACAGACTGACGTCCGACCTAGATCCTCATTCAGGGGACGAGTCTTGGATCCAGTTTCCCTGAATCCTGGCCGAGCAAGGTTGCCAGACGATGTAGACTCCCAAGGGTTAACTCGATCTGTAGCGACTAAATCCCCACTGGCTGTTAATGATCATCCATCCCTGCTATGGGAAGTGGGATCTCTTAGTGACCGAGCAACTATATTAGAAAGGTCTAGATATATTCCACCCAATTATGTTGATTATTCCCGTGACCCTTCACTCAGGGGTGGGCCACCTGGGTGTGATTTCCCTGATTTCCCGGACTCCTCACGTAAGCGTGATGTGTGTATTCGTGGTGACCCACACAGGCGTGATGCACATGGAAACAGTGAGTCATCTAGGCACCATTTGCTTCAACCAAGCGACGCCCATATGCGTAACTATAATGTAGTCCACCCGAAACTTGATTACAAAAATGCACAGACCAAATTTTCCCACCCATTGTGTGACTCTACATCTATTGGGGTTATTTGTAATAAAGACTTGTATGGGTCATCTCGGTTGACAGAGCCACCTGTAATTACCTTAACAAATGCAATCCCATTCCCAGCTACGAGAAGTGGAGGCGTCGACATGAAAATTGCAACTAGTGCGACTGAGTCCTCTCTTGGGCGGGAGGGGTCGGAACATAGAATGGAGTCTAGGGCCCGGGTGTCGACTTGTCAACAAAATGGCTGAGGCTATCAGTCACGTACAAGATTCAAAATGTGGTCGTCCTGATCCAACTTGCTATAACTCGCCTGGGGAGCTGTCAGTTAATTATTGTGACAATGATTCCCAACACGAGGGAGGAAGAGGGGCAGTCCCCCGTCCAATATCTTTAGTCACGAGTTCCCCGTCACTGGGAATTAGGCCACACATAGGAGCATCCAAGTTTGTTGGGTCACGCGAAGGAGGGAACCCCATACACGCTGAACATTCTGTACAAGGGGAATGGGTAGACTCCAGCTCAAAACCCATGATCACAAGTTCTCTACCATTGGTGAGTGAGTCGCACTTGGGGATCCCTGATGCCTTGGGGACCTTGGGAGGGAAAATTCCAATCGAAAGAGTTCAGGGAGGGCGGATAGACCCTAGCCCAAAGTTCATTGGGGAGTATCTTTCACTGGGGATCCAGAGAAACCTTGGGGCCTCAAACGCTTTGGAGACACAGGAGGGAAACTCCACCCTCACTCCATATTCTTTATTAGGGATGGAGGTACATTCAGGATGGGGTCAGCACGACCATGGAAATGCCCATTTCAAAGGGGTTCACCTACAGCTAGATGTGTCAGACCAGGCTGCCGGCCAGGCAGCTGGTCCTGTAACACTGGCTGTGGATGCACACACTCATGGGTGGATCTATGGAGCTGCATGGACGGACTTCTACGCTAGGGCCTCAATCATTGCCACGCAGGGAATCGGGTCACACGTTGGCGCCATGGACATTCTGGGCGCTCGGGGTGGGGGGTATTCAACCTCGTCTGGGGTGTTGTGGGATTTGGACACGCCTGGAAATATCTGTGGAAAACCATCAGGGCGTTCGTGTTGGGATCCAGGTGGGACAGATGTACCAGCCAAGGGCTGATAAAACTGACCAACCATTAGCCCAAGACGAAGATAGAGCAATTTAAAACGTCTCCTTTTGGGCGGCTGTCTACATCCATCAGAAATAAGTGGATATGGGGAAGAAGGGTGTGGACCTAGCCCCATTATCGTGGGGTAAAGAATTTGGGAATCTAAAAAGGGTGGGGACATTTGGGATTTATTTCAGGTTCGTCTGGCCAATAGAATGGTGTCGCCTGTTGGGTGGATTATTCACTGGCCCGCCGAAATGCTTTCAGATTGCTTTCACTCATTGTAGGAGAAAGTGGAACATTTGCTGGGGTACACTGTAAACTGAGGTGTTAAATTATTGAACGCTTAATTGTGTTTAGGTTGTTAACTTCGATGTTCAATTTTGAACTTTAGCGTTCGGACCAGTAACGCAGGTGTTCAGATGCAGAACGCATGATGAACAGGTGTTCGTTATTTGCATTCGAGATTTGAACTTGACATTCTAAATTCTATTTGGCCTGTAAATCTGTCGTTCGCCTAAATATGCAAAAACACAAAAAAAAGATGCAAAAAAAGTTATTTTGTGTGTTCTGATTGACTGGTGAAGGCCCTATAATTGAGGAAAATGTTTAATAAACGGTAGACCTAAATTACTACAGTTTATAACGATTTATTTTGTGGACTTGAACTTTCTGCGACACTCGGGGTATGTTTGTCTAGCTGGTTGGCTGATGCGACCCCATGGGTTGATCATTTCCCGGACTGTTCAGGCGTCACCTCTTGTCGCTTTGGGCATTTTACACAAGTTGCAGATCTCTAATCCATTTATTAATTTTGTGATCAGTGGAAAATGATAAGGTGGGCGAGTGTATGAAGGTAATTATGGCATGTGAATCCACACAATATTCTTAACATGAATAGTGAAGTTCTCTCGCGTACGGTACATGTAACTGTTCCAGTATCAGCCAATTAGTGAAACTCTTTAATCTAAATTCGAAATGTATTGTGTCTCTTGGCGAGTTATTAAATGGTTTGCAAAGGCATTAACTTATGGAAGAAATACCGATTTTAATCTAAATTGAAATTAAGCTGAATTTACCGGTTCTTGAAGGCGGCATTTTATTAAAATATTCTTAAGTTATTTTCTAGTATTAAAATTCTCAATATGGTTCCTATACGCATGGATACCTTAGCAGGGACAGTTATGCAGTCGCGTCGCTATACATATCTGCGCCTATCCTTCATGTAAGTTCTGGTTTGTAACAAATTGAATTAACTGGGCATTGGCCTAAAGAAAATATAAACTAGACTTTCAGAATTTTCCATTCGCCTCCGCCTCTTCTACTCCTCGATGAATTTGGTATCTAGTGAGTTGGACATGTGCATCTGGGTGCGTTGTGTCAGTCTGCCGATCTGGCAGCTGTGCCTCGAGCCTAGCTGTACATGTACCGTACGTAGGCGCGTGTGCTTATATCGGTGGTTTCGATCGGTTAAGGGTAACCAAATCGGGGGAGAGGAAGGGGAATTAATAATCTGGAATAATCTTTACTGTCTAAAGAACAGCTGGTATGGAAGGCAGGAAGGTGATAAATGATTGCGGTCTTCCATAGAGAGATGAGACTTGGGGCAAAGATTTTGTGGAAGAGGTTGGAGAAGTGTCCTCGCAGGATCAATTGGGCCCGCCATCTCCGATATTGCGGGAGATTGAACATGCGCGAGTCCTCGAAATTCAATAAATACCACTGCTATTCAGTATTTTGGCATGAATGTAGGAATTGACGTGTTCAGTTTGCATTCCTTGTTCCAGGCCAGGCTGCCGAGCTGGTGGCTGGTCCTGTAACACTAGCTGTAGTTGTGGAATGTTCATGTCAACCTCTTTTTGTGCCAATTAATTGCAGAAACTCTTGATCGGGTGAACATGTGGGGTTTTACGAAATTTTGATGGTGATCTTCATCGAAAAGTTCTTTAAAGTGACTTGTTTTAGGTTTTACGATCCCAACTAAGTCTGGTACAACTATGCGTTGTGGCGCGGTCATTGGGGCAGACCATGACTAGAAAGTTCGGTTGTGGGATCTTATAATTTGTGACCCAGGCACATGTTCATCTGGTCAGCATAGCAGTGTGACGAAGGAGCCCAAGATCCCGGATGGAAACTGTGGCATTGGGGGACTCGCAAAATGTGAGGGGGAAGGATGTGGTAGTTACGGCCCCCATGTCCTGCACCGAAATGGGTGAAACCGTCCACCTGGTTCCCCTCTACTCTGGAATGGGCGGATCCCAGATTACCTGGTCAGTTGGACTCCACAGACAGACGATAAAGAAGACCCAACTAGGAAAGACGTGCTGTGCTGCCGTGCCCGCGTGTTCCTGGGGTTTGTCTCACTCTTGTGTAACTATGTATTGAACTGTATTGACCTGTATTGCACTGTACTGAAATATATGTAATTACCTGATTATATACCTGTATTATTGTTTATGTATATGGAACCGTAGCTTCCACAAACACATATATATATATGTTAATATAGTAAATAAAAACACTACAAGAATGTAGAATGCGAGCTAAAACTATATTGTTAACCGGTTTCGGCGATTTTCGCCTTTTCAAAACCAAATGTTAATGTTATGTTAATATATATATGCATGACCTACCTATGTTAATGGAGGTTCTTTTAATAAACGTATGTAATATATACTCATGAGCTTAGTGTTTCGATTTCATATTTCTCATCCCGCAACTGATTTACGCATTTTCCAGTGGAAGTCATGCTGGTTAAACATGTGCATTAAGCACTACCCAGCTGGGCTTAAATCGTATCCGCAATTTAATACAGTTAGCGGGTGGTTGGGTGGATTCAGGTTCCTGTTGCTTCAATGCATTTTGCTGAGAAGCAGCAGGAACTTGATAATGTGATGTCTAGCACTGTAATATCACTTGTCTTTATTGCACCATGTAAGCGTCCTGTCTGTCTTGTGCGCTGTCCTCTGTGTTGTATAGGGTGGATGGAGGGTGTCCGGTTCCATGCTGCTTCAAAGATTTCTTCTTTGAAGTAGCAGGAACACAACTGGGCTGGGTGGTGCTTAGTTGGTTCGTCGTGATATAGCTGAAATATTGTTGAAAGCGACGTTCAATTCTATTTACTCACTCCTTAATACAGTTAACATACTGTATCCATACTCCAATCGATAAGAGCTTGGAGGGATTCAAGCGTACAAGGCATCATAATTAGCCAATCAACCAACGCAGATTCAGCCAATCAGGAACGCGCAGCTATAACCTATCAACGATAACTCCTTTGTCTCCGTCCACCTATCAAATGTTACCGGATTAGGCCAGACGCTAACATACTGAGAATATACAGTCAGTTATTCCTGGGACCTTGATTGAGAAGATTAGTTCCCTGATAGACTACAACAAACGCCGTATATCAACTGATTCGTTCTAACTCATCAGAGACAGAATGAAAACAAGACGCTTCTCTAGTAAACAGAGAAAACGCTACAAGAAGTCCTGCGACCTTGATTGAGAAGATTGGTATCGTGATAGACTACAACAAACGCCGTATATCAACTTATTCGTTCTAACTCATTAGAGATAGAATGAAAACAAGACGCTTCTCTTGTAAACACAGAAAACGCTACAAGAAGTCCAGCGGCCTTGATTGAGAAGATTAGTATCCTGATAGACTACAACAAACGCCGTATATCAACTGATTCGTTCTAACTCATTAGAGACAGAATGAAAACAAGACGCTTCTCTAGTAAAGAGAGAAAACGCTACAACAGGCAGAGACATATTATGTCAATACATTTCTACGTAAATCTCACCTCTCGAGACTGGCAATAGCCAAGACATATATTAGAAATATCTCAAGTCTGATGTTAACAGATAATGATATTTTTCTGCTATCCCGGGGATTATCATTCATTCCGACGACTACCATAAGAGAACGTGATATTGGAACAGATTTCGGGTTATATTCCCGGAAGATTTCGAAACACTGGCTCTGAGGTACATTAGTACACATCTATGAAGATGCGCTAGCATACTCATATATACGTACAACTCCGGCTACTGTAGGGTCAGGACACACCGAGAAAGTGGGTGTGTGTATGAACATCATTTCATACAACTTGGGTCGGAACACCCCGAGAAAGTGGGTGTGTATATGAACATCTCTTCACACACAGATTGAGAGTGAACTATGATATCAGGGAGGGCTAACATGAAAAGACCAATGTAAATGTGCTTTTTGTGATTTCCTTAATAAAATATATCATTGTGTTAATGTTCTTATTGTGTACCTCAACCAAGAGCCATTACTGGATGGTACGAACACCACTAATTCTCACTAAAAAGGTGCAAATTAACACCTTTTGAAGGTCTAATTCTCACGAAATGGGTGTGTTTTAACATCCCTGGAAGATGGAATCGTCTCCAGAAGGTGTATTTTAGCACCTCTAGAAAGTTTAATTTTGGCCAAAAGCTGTAAATAAACACCCAAGAGGGCGTAATCTCGGTCAAAAGGTGTAAATGAACACCAATGAAAGGTGTAATTCTTACTAATAAGGTGTGATTTAACACCCCTGGAAGATGGAATGATCACCATAAGGTGTATTTTAGCACCCCTAGATGATTCAAATTTTCCCAATAGGTGTGAATCAACACCCAAAGTAGGTGTAATTCTGTTGAGAAGGTGTAAATTAACACCACTGAAAGGTTTAGTTGTGGTCAAAAGGTGTAAATAAACACCCATGGGATGCTGGGTTCCCCCAAAAATATGATTATAAATTTGTCTGGAAGGTGCAAATTTTATTCAGGTGTGAATGAATACCCATGGAAGGTGTAATGTGAGCAAAAAAGGTGTAACTTAACACCTTTTCGAGAAGGTGTAAATTTACACCTTTCGGAGAAGGTGTTAATTCACACCCAAAAGGGTGTTAGCCCTGGGACAAGCCATTTACACCCCGTAGAGGTGTAATTTACACCTTCTGGGCTAAGTATGTACAAATGGTAAAAAAAAAAAAAAATCACAAACACGTTATTATATCCGTATGAATAACGCCACGTAAGGAAATAAAAGTGTTGTCAAGAAATTGTTTACGTTGCTGATAATATACATTTCATACACATATAGTTTATTCTTCATTTTCACGAGTTGTCAGTCACCATGACCCTGAACAGATGATATGTTATTTAGTTCAACTCGATCTATGGACGACATTTACAAAGTAAACAAATGTGTTATTTGCTAGAGTTCGCCATTGCTGTAGCTTTACCGCATAGAGACCTATTCAACACAAAGTTTAGAACGGTTGATATTTTACTCGCCTCGATTTAAATTATGATTGGTAAAAATGCCTGCGTGTTGAAGGTCAAGCAAAGTACAGTTAACACACAAAGACCCAGTATATGAGCTAAAGCCGTTCGAAATATCGGAGAAAGTTAAGTAGGTTATGCGTAGTTTAAAACGTAATTAGCCTAGGAATGCTCTGGATCTGGGACCCATGAAGTAAGCGGAGTTTCTGTGCAACAGATTCATGGTACGAGGGTTGGCTGTATTTAAATCGCAGGACAGAGGGTTTTGTAGATCATTTACGTATCGTCTGTTTGTTACACAGATATCCCGAGAATGTGGAAGTTTATCCTTCTGTGTACATGTACATGGATCCACTTGTTTAAATATGTCCGACCAGAAGAGACGCACAGTACTGAACTCGTCCACGAATGGATTTCATTGGACTTCGATTGGCCAAACGACACCATGAAGGTTGAATACGTCTCCTCTCAGAAATTCATACCAGAGAATAACGTCATAACCGGCATAAAAGTTTACCAGGGGAATATTTATGTAACCGTACCACGATGGAAAGAAGGCGTACCATCAACTCTGAACAAAGTCATTGAGAAAAACGGACAGCCAATCCTCCAACCATTCCCAGATTGGAAGACGCAGACGATCGGAGACTGCCAACGTCTACAATATGTCCAAAGCATGGAGATTGACCCAAACCGAGGATGGATGTGGATTATTGATGTCGGCAGAATAAATACGATTCCCGGGCAAGGATCGTCCACTCAAAATCTCTGTCCTGCTAAGGTACTGGTTTATGATATTAATGGTCAGAGGTACATCAAACGGTACGAGTTCCCAGCAACTGTTGTATCACCGACGACCAATTTTCTCAACGACATTGTCGTGGATTACGTATCCGGATGGCCTCGTTACGCTTATATCACGGACACGTCAAGGGACAACCCAGGCTTAGTAGTCTACGACTTTCACAATAACACTGCTCACAGATTTACCCACGTCTTGGCGATGACTTCGGAAACAGGCGCGGAAAATATTACCATAAATAACATCACAATTACGTCGACAACGCCAATAGATGGGATAGCTTTGTCACAGAATTCGCAATACTTGTATTTTTGCCCTTTGGCAGCTTACAGTCTTTACCAGGTGTCCACAGCAGTGGTACGGAATCCCCTGGCCGATTTTGGAGCTGCCGTACATAAGGTTGGTAAAAAGCTTTCACAGACTGATGGCATGGCATACGGACAAAATCACCTTTACTTCGGAGTGCTTAGCATGAATGGCGTGTACAAGTGGGAGATAGCAGAGGATGCCAAGAAACAGGAATCTTACGGCAAGATTAACATGGAGACACAAACACCGTTAGTCTTAGACAATGCTGGCATGCAATGGGTGGACACATTCGCTTTTGATCAGGATGGTTACCTTTGGTTCACTGCCAATAGGCTTCAGTCGTTCCTTCAAGGTACCATGGATTTTACTGGGAATTCAGGGGCTAACATGCGGATCTGGAAAGTATTTGTTGGCGAGAAGGGTTACTTAGACCACAGCATCTCTTCCGCCGAATCTCTGTTAACTCGAAACGTTGTCTATTTACTGGTGCTGATAACCAATTTGATCGGAGCATTCCTCGTACATCACCTCATATTCTCTTCCAGATCATAGAATTTACAGTTTCTCTTTGACGGTTAATTTGGTATTACGAAGGTAATCCATATGTAGTTATATATATATTGTAATCTGAATGTTACAAAGGGTAATACAGAATCTTTCCCAGTACAGCTCTACACGGTTATTTCAATCCTGTAAAATTGCCGGTAGACCTGGCAACCAGCTGCCAGACATTTTACCTGTAAAATAACGGTTTAAAGTATAGCATATCACAAATATGAGCCTATCTGAGACTAAATCACGGGCGATGCCGTCCACTAGAATGTATGAAATATAATTTGTAAATCACAAAATTTGCACTCCCACAACAATGTAGTAAGCGTCATTTGACCGTTATATTACGGATAAAAAGAATCGACAGATGGTTGTCAGGCCTTTAACATGTGATGGTTATAACAACAATGTATGTTATCTATAGTGTTGTACATACCGGTACTTATATATATATAGATGCTTTTCCGTCGGATACATGTTGATACTTACCATGCTTGGAGTGAAATATACCAAATATCTTAAATTTGAGATTGTAAATCCGGTAATAAATCAAAATTTTGGTCACATAATTTCTGATTCCCTTCTTGCAAAGGTGTTAAGACCGACTTAGTGTACACTGTCACAAAAGTGGACGCTATTTTCAAATCTGAAAACTTCAGTAAAAAGTGAAAATGTGTTGAAATAGTAGTAGTAGTTTTTTATTATTTATAGTGGCAGGTACATAACAAAACAAATATATCAAACATTACACAACACCACCCAGCCCATACGGGCTTATCAGCCACTTTAAACAAATGAATATTTGAATCACGTGGCACGGTACGCATATAAAACATTTCTCCTTTTGACAAAAGCTTTCCGGATAAAATGACCAAATTTCCTTGTATGGTTTTCAAAAAGGTATTTCAGCTTATCAGCATTTGATATCAGATTTCCAAAAACGACGTCTTTAAAGTGATCGTAAACCCTCAAGTAAAGTTTCCATCAAAGGAAAGACTATTGCGAACAGTGTCGGAAAATATTTATTTTAATTTTTTACGATTTTATTGCACAGAGTAAACTGCAATCAAAACATGGTATACTATGGTGGTCTGTTGCAATCATATTTAGGTCCAGTGACGTCACACTGCCTTAATACATATATTTCAAACTTTGTATGCACTTTCCAGTGCTTGATTCAAGCTTAAGGTATGTATATTTTGAGTTTCTACATAGACTCACTGTTCCAATGTGCATGTTCCAAAATCTGGGAAATTAAATGCAAGATTCAAATTGACTTGACACTCATGAGTCACCATCTCCCAGATTTTGGTGAAACATGCACATTGGAACAGTGAGTCTGTGTTGAAACTCGAAGTATACACACCTTAAGCTTGAATCAACACTGGAAAAAAGTTTGAAATATATGTATTAAGGCAGTGTGACGTCACTGGACCTAACTTAGACTGGATCCAGCCCCTGTTTCATAATGTATTTTAAACGGGAAACAAGAGGAAGTAACTCTGCCTATTAAGAAATGCTTGAAACAAAAATAAATTTTTCATTTTTTTTTCATTCTATTTATTTATTTATTTATTTATTTATCAAACGTATATATTTATTAAAGATCATTTTATTATTATTAAATAGTACATATGAAATAGACACTCATCCAGTCTAGACCTAAATATGATTGCAACAGACCACCATAGAATACCATGCTTTAATTGCAGTTTACTCTGTGTAATAAAATCGTAAAAAAAATAAATAAATATTTTCCCACACTGTTTGCAATGGTCTTTCATTTGATGGAAACTTTACTTGAGGGTTTACGATCACTTTAAACAAATCTTGTCTTTCATCTTCATAAACTGAACAGTAGAAAACAAAGTGCTCTTCATTCTCAATTTGATTAGCGTCACATAATGTACAAATTCTATCATTAACATTTTCTCCACGGTATCTACCGACCTCGATTCTTAAGGGCAAAACACCACATCGAAATTGAGCAACAAGTGATCTTTCAAACTTTGACAGATTCAATAAAACATAATTTTCAGTTTTATATTCATGTTTGAAAGTGACGTATGTCCTTAGTTTTGGTTTTTCCTGTATAATACTCGACCATCGATCTGCTGTTTGCTTCAAGGATAGAGCTTGGTACATTTCAAGATCACACAGCTTCATACTATTATAAACATTACCTAAGTCAACATCACTTAAGATATTAAATAGATTTTTGCACCACCCACCCTGGCGTAACCAATCCCATATGAAAATAAATTTCGTTAAACGAGAGTTATCCATCGAAATTAAACGATTCCACAATCTCAAAATTTCAACATTTCTTAAAGGCCATCCAATATCACCATGAACAGCATCAAGTGGGGTCAATTTATGAACGCCAAGAAAATATCTCTCGGCCCTGTTTACAATAGCATTACAAACAGGAAAGGTATGTTTATCCATCCCCCATACTGCGACACCATAGTTGAGTATAGGAAGAACGCCTTTGTTAAACAAAGCAGTGTAACTTTTAAAACCAAGATCTGATATATTTCTACATTTGCTAATAACTGATCCAAGCGCTCTACCTGCGGATTCCGATAGGGTTTTAGCAGCAATTTCAAAATTCATATATTCAGTAAATATTTCCCCAAGATACTTGTAACTATCTATGTAGTCAATAACTATATTACCCAGCTTAAACTCAAAAGTACTACGTTTTTCCCTACGTTTTCTAAAGTGAACAATTTTTGATTTATTAATACATTAAATCTCCATTTGCTGCACCAGGTATTAACAACATCTAATAATTTTTGTAAATCAGATTCGCTGTCAGCTAAAATAACAATGTCATCCGCATAAGCCAAAATAGATATCAACTTCTCGTTTATATTAACTCCCAAATTACATTGTTTTACTTCTTCAATTAAACCATTTATATAAATTGAAAATAGTGTGGGCGATAGAGTATCCCCTTGTCTCACTCCGGAGTTAGTTATAAACCAATCAGTAAGATAGTTATTAACCTTTACAGCAGACATAATATTAGAATACATTTTTTTGACAGCTCTATTTATATCACCATCGGTTCCAGAACTCAGTAATTTATAAAAAAGTAAATTTCTATTAACCAAATCAAAGGCCTTTTTAAGGTCAATGAAACAAGAGTAAACAGGCTTACCCTCTGATACATAGTTATCAACTATACTTTGCAGAGAGAATATATGGTCCATACAAGATCTGTCTTTTCGAAATAAATCACTATCATTTTTGAAGAAATTATGAATTCAAATGTGCCAAAAATTTCCGATGATAAGTATTTTAAAACTAGAAAATATGTGTTCAAATGTGACGTGTGCCTATTTAAACACTTTTACGCACAATGGTACACTTTTACGTGTCAAGCGTTCAATAGGTGTTCCACACGGCATGTTCCGAAACGAACACGTACATCGCTGTTAAAATTTCCAACACCGGTGTTCAAACTGTTAATCATATTTGAACATGTCATGTGTAACACTTATTGAACGCCTGACACGTACAAGTGTATATCATTGTGCGTAACAAAAAGACACGTAATTTTACGTTTTTAAGCTAAAAACTTACAATACTGACATATGATTTTAATCTAATACTCCTTAATCAAGTGCAGAAATTCAAATATCCAACAGTATTTCCTGTTTCCCTGACCAAGCGCGAACATCCCAGTGCTATGATCTTCCTCTCCAACACCACGTGGTAGAGACCCAAGCGTGGACACCTGGCGGGTCAGTCCCTGTCAGTAATGTTTTTTTAGCTGAAAAATGTAAAAAATACATGTAATTTTTTACGCAGTAAACATCGACCTTACTGACATATAGGTAGAATACCACACCCGTATGGCGGAAGAAAAAGATCCATATGAGAAGACACATAAGCAAAGAAACATGTTGTCAGCATGGAAAACCAGGCTGACCATAGATTCCGAAAGGAAAGGACTGCCGAAATTCCTGTGAGACAACTGCTAAAATAAATGGATACTGTTGATGAAGCCCCCTAAGGAACTCCGGTCCGACAGTTCTGATCCCTACAGAAGTCCGATGACAGACAATAATGGAGGAGTCCAACATACCCCCTCCCCTCGTTTCAATGTAGGGATGGTTAGTAAGACGCTTATCATTACAAACAGGATGAAAACTAACTTCCTAATGTCTCCCTGATGCCCCGGCCTCAGTGATCCGTTGTGCTGTCACCAAGGCTCCCAAAATATACGTCATCTTGTGGTAAGGTCATGACTCTCAGGTAGTATGACGCAAATGTAGGATTGGAGCGAAAATGGAAGGCCTTCCGACACCTACCAATTTAACCACAGAGACCCTAAGGCCCTGATCGCCCTGATTTCATGAAGAGCTTTAGAAATTACAAGCGTCTGGTCCGTCATTCATAAATCAGCCGTCGTCCATTAAAGAATATCCGCGTCCATAATCCAAAGACCTATTCCATATTCCATATAACAGTATTAGCACCAAATTCAAAATGACAATCATAGTATACATAAACCTAGGCTTGTTTCCTGCAAGAAAGAAGCGGTGAACAGTTTTCAATGATGCCGGCAAGACATCAAGATGTTCAAAAAATATCAAATCCGTATCGCTGATCAGTATTCTTAATCCATAATATTCGTTGTAAAGTCGTCATCTAAAGAATGATGTATCTCAGTCACGCTTTGATTGTGACTGTTCATATAAGTACATGGGTTCATACGGCCCCTAGCCCCGGGTTAAGCGGAATTAGACACAAGTTACGAAACGTAACACCATAGATCTTGCACGCTATGCGCGTATTTTGCTATCAGCATGCGATATGTATCGCCAAATTTGAGAAACTTTGAGTGGAGGCGCTTGGTGGTGTAGCCCTGTTTTATAAGTTTCTGCAACATTGTTTTGTGAGGTTGATTAAAATCGTCACATTTAACACAGGATCTAGCAAATGCTACTAGGCGTGATATGTATACGCCATATGCAGGTCCCACTGCAATATTACTGTCCAGAAAGGGATAGTTTACGATGTCGAAATTGTAATCATCTCTTTTGTCATAAAGTCGACGAGAGAGAATGCCCGCTTCATTTTTATAGAGATATAGATCTAAATATGATGTGCCTGTAGGGCTATCTGTAGTTTCCTTCACATCCAGTGAAGGTGGATATATATCCTTCACTGCGTCATTTATATAGCGATTATCCACAGCGAGAAGATCGTCTATATAGCGTTTGGTGAATGAGAAGGAACGGGCGTTTTTGAAAGGGCCTGCATATAGTCATATTCATAAGAGAACAGATATAGGCCAGAGTGTTAAGCAGGACGAAAGACCATCGTCTGTCAGGTTTAATCGCCCTGACATCTAATGCATGTAACTCTGAGACACGAGTAGCAGATGCCAGGGCCAAGAAAAACACAGCTTTGTACGATAAAATCCAAAGTTAGGTCCCATTTCTGTAACTTGGGAACAGCTGTATGCCTTGCAATCCTGAAGTATCTGACCAAGTAGGTAAGATTCGGATCCCACTCTGGATATAGTCCGGTTAAAAGGTTGATGATCCTGGAGATAGCCGAACGGTATCCAGCGACAGTCGAAGGGGCCAGACCCCTGTTCTCGAACAAATATAGGAGAAAATCCGTTATTTGTTGAATAGAGGCTCAACTTGAACCAATCTATAGAACGACACACCACTGCTGGAAGATAAGCCATTTAGACCGGTAGCAGTCTTAAGTTGAGTGCCTAGTGAAAGATACCATCTTTCGAACTGCTTCAGGAGGAAAGGCTGCCTGAGCGAGCTGATCCCGGAGCACCTGCACACATGGAAGTGAAGCAGGTTGGGTTGCCAATGGAATATCATCGACTTTGGCTGCCGAAGTAGCTTTGCCCAAAGCGGGAGTTGTCTTGGGTGATCTACTAGAAGTTCGAACAAGTCTGGGAACCAGGGGCACGAGGGTTACATAGGAACCACCAGCTACAGAACACACGGATATGATCTGATCATTTGCAGAAATAGATGCAGGATAGTCGGAGGAGGGAAGGTGTAAGTCACCATTCCTAACCTATCCTACGATAGAGCATCCACAGCCACTGCCATCGAATCAGGGACCGGAGACATGTACAGTGGCAGCTGGTTGTCAAACCGCCGTTCAGATATATCCAACATTACCCAGCTATTTAATCCTCATCAACGGAGACATCGCAGCCATTGTTGGCGAAGGGTTTAATAGTTCGATGATTCACGATCATACCTCTGAGAGCTTTAGATCATATAGCCAGAGATATACAACAATCTGCGTCTGCAGGAAATATAATACCACCCACAATCACTAAAGTATGTCAAGATATGGCATATTTTCGGTTGTATCGTCCAGTGAACATAATCGAAAAATCTCAAGATCGGCTTTTCTTGAAGCTCAACTACTTAGATAAAGGACTGGACATTATTAATTTGCCTCGAATCCTGAATGATCCAGAGGTAAGCAACGTTGTACCAAACCATTTTAAGTTCACAGAACCGCCTTGCATTTCAAATAAGTATACTAAATCTATAGCCACCAAAATATTCAATTACTCCAATGCTGTCAAGGAGTTTGACTGGAACTTATACACCTCAGGAGGCTACAGTTGTGATTGTGAATCGTCGAACTTTATCTATACACCATGCAAACATATTGTTACTGGTGACCTTGATGTAGTGAGTGATAAGGACCTAAAATTACTCCTGGTGAAAGGACCTAAATATACAGAGCCGAGAAGAATAAATCTGAATTACAACACATATAAGGGAAGTGGGAAGAGGTGCCGACATACTGACAGAGCCACATGACTTCACAGTATAGTTTTCCGGTTAACCTATTCTAAAGCACATACCAAGAATCTAACGATTAGTGAAATGTGTTGTATCTCAGGTACGCTTTTATTGTACCTGTTCATGTGGCAACTTGGATGATATGACCACACGGCCCCTAGCACGGGCATAAGCGATATTAGATACAAATCTGGAGAGCTATGATGGAAATGCTCTGACAACTCGTATATTGGTAATTGGTGAGCTGTTTCGCTGTGACAACTCGTACACTGGGAATTGGTGAGCTGTATCGTCGTCAGATGAAAATGACGGCATTTAACAAAAAGACTAGTCTGTAAGGCCCGATGTCGACCCAGCATCAACTTCCCACAAATGCCAACATATATCAAAGACCAAAAGGTCTGTACAGGGGGCGGGCCTCGGGGACGAAACGTCCACCAGCAGAATCTCGCCGTATACAGGTAAAAATTACAACACATATAAGGGAAGTGGGAAGAGGTGCCGACATACTGACAGAGCCACATGACTTCACAGTTTAGTCTTCCGGTTAACCTATTCTAAAGCACATACCAAGAATCTAACGATTCGTGATATGTGTTGTATCTCAGGTACGCTTTTATTGTACCTGTTCATGTGGCAACTTGGATGATATGACCACACGGCCCATAGCACCGGCATAAGCGGTATTGGATACAAATCTAGAGAGCTATGATGGAAATGCTCTGACAACTCGTATATTGGTAATTGGTGAGCTGTCTCGCTGTGACAACTCGTACACTGGGAATTGGTGAGCTGTATCGTCGTCAGATGAAAATGACGGCATTTAACAAAAAGACTAGTCTGTAAGGCCCGATGTCGACCCAGCATAAACTTTGCACAAATGCCAACACATATCAAAGACCAAAAGGTCTGTACAGGGGGCGGGCCTCGGGGACGAAACGTCCACCAGCAGAATCTCGCCATATACAGGTAAAAATTACAACACATATAAGGGAAGTGGGAAGAGGTGCCGATATACTGACAGTCACATGACTTCACAGTATAGTCTTCCGGTTAACCCATTCTAAAGCACATACCAAGAATTTAACGATTCGTGATATGTGTTGTATCTCAGGTACGCTTTTATTGTACCTGTTCATGTGGCAATTTGGATGATATGACCACACGGCCCCTAGCACCGGCATAAGCGGTATTAGATACAAATCTAGAGAGCTATGATGGAACTGCTCTGACAACTCGTATATTGGTAATTGGTGAGCTGTTTCGCTGTGACAACTCGTACCCTGGGAATTGGTGAGCTGTATCGTCGTCAGATGAAAATGACGACATTTAACAAAAAGACTAGTCTGTAAGGCCCGATGTCGACCCAGCCTCAACTTCCCACAAATGCCAACAGACCAGAAGATAGTCCTGTCTACATTGGAACAGTACGTTATTGATTGGTCTAAGTGAGAAAAAGTTGAACCTACAGGACTTGCTGATTGGCTGGAACTCACTATGAGCAAGGTCGTTGAAACAATCCGCCATATTGACAGAAGTACTCTTCCCCAAAACAAATACTGGGAATCCTCAATTCGCAAGAAGTTCTAGCAAATCTCCAGAGTAAATTCGTCATAGTCCCAGCAGACAAAGCTCCAAATAATATAATATTCATATGTAAATATTACTATTACCAGTTGCTGGTTAAAGAATTGAGTGTAGACATATCATCATCAAATATGTCTACTTACTCCGAAACTCCCAAATTGCCTTTACTCTGAAAGATTTATTTAACATTGACAAAAAGTTTCTCAGGGAAAGAGGTATTTGTTTTCTAACCAATCATAACGACATACCAAAAGTATACTGGACTTCCAAAATGCATCAATCACCATACAAAGCTAGATTCATAGCTGGTTCTAGAAGCTGCACCACCAAGCCTCTTTCAACCCTATCGACGACGGCCCTTCAGGAGGTAAAAGCATTTTGTGAAAGGTATTGCGCCACTATTTCTAAAACCTCTGGCGTCGAATGTATGTGGATATTGAAAAACTCAAAATGTCTTACGGAAGAACTTGATGCTAAAGGTCACATACCGTACAGACATGTATCCACATGGGATTTCTCGACTCTCTATACTACAATCCCTCATCAGGACCTCATTGACCGTCTAAATTCATTAATAGTATCTGTGTTCAAGAAAACTGATCGTAGATATATTAATGTCGGAAGCCATAAAGCATTCTTTAGCTCTACTACATACAAGAGATATCGTTCATGGGATGTTTCTTTGTTTATAGAGTGGCTTGAATTTCTCATTAAAAATATCTATGTGAAATTTGGCAACACAACATATCAGCAGCATATAGGTATTCCAATGGGTACTAATTGTGCAGCCCTGTTGGCTGACCTGTATCTGTTCTCTGATGAATATGACTATATGCAGGCGCTTTTAAAAACCGATCCATTCAAAGCCCGTTCCTTCTCATTCACCAAAGGGTATATAGACGATGTTCTCGCTGTGGATAATCGTTATATAAATGACGCAGTGAAGGATATATATCCACCTTCACTGGATTTGAAGGAAACTACAGATAGCCCTACAGGCACATCATATTTAGATCTATATCTCTATAAAAATGAAGCGGACATTCTCTCTCGTCGACTTTATGACAAATGAGATGATTACGATTTTGACATCGTAAACTATCCCTTTCTGGACAGTAATATTCCAGTGGGACCTGCATATGGCGTATGCATATCTCGCCTAGTAGCATTTGCTAGATCCTGTGTTAAATGTGATGATTTTAATCAACGTCACAAAAAAACCCCAGGGCTATTCCACCAAGCGCCTCCACTCAAATTTTCTCAAATTTGCTGATATATATCGCATGCTGATAGCAAAATACGAGCGTAGCGTGCAAGATCTATGGCGTTACGTTTCGTAACTTGTGTCTAATTCCGCTTAACCCGGGGCTAGGGGCCGTATGAACCAATGTACTTCAAGATCCTCATGTTGCTCATATGAACAGTCACAATCAAAGCGTGACTGAGATACATCATTCTCTAGATGACGACAGCGATACGGATTTTATGTTTTTTTGGAACATCATGATGTCTTGTCGGCATCATTGGAAACTGTTGACTGCTACTCTCTTGCAGGAAACTAGCCTATGTTTATGTATACTATGATTGTCTTTTTAAATTTGGTGCTAACACTGTTATGGAATAGGTCTTTGTATTATGGACGCGGATATTCTTTAATTGACGACGGCTGAATTATGGATGACGAACTAGACGCTTGTAATTCAGCCGGGTTGGAAACCTGTCTGAGGTGTTTCCCAAATTTGGGGAATCTGAGGCATCGCCTAGTATGTTCAGGTGACCCGGAATTTGTCTGGGCTGAATGATGACGTACTGCCGACACAGATGAAGTATGATCTCGGTCTGTTCTAATAATAGAGTTCACGAAGTCCCGTCGAGCTTGTTTATGTAGGCCACCACTGTCATGTTGTCAATGACGACCAATAGGGTCTGACCCCGGAATTCCCAGATTTATCTGAATAGCCCGAGTGATAGCCAGGATTTCCAAGACACCGATATGGGAGAGACTGTGTGGGTGTCCAGAAGCCGGATATCGACATGGACTCGAGGTGGACCCCCAGCCCTTCACTGATGTTTGACGGAATGGACGGAGGGTCACACCAGGCATCACATTGAGGGAGTTTAATCACCAGCGAAGGTGATGTTTGAATTCCTCGGCGACAGGAATCAGGTGATACAAATGCCTGTCGATCCTGTGATGTGTAAGATACAACATAAAGGGTCGCAATTGCAACCGACCTCTTGAGGTGACATCCTGAATGGAGGTCAAGAGGTAATCTTGCACCAGCGTTCTTACGGAGGCCAGACCAATCCAGATTGGTATCGTAGGCTATGACCAGAAACGTACGCTTTTAATTTGGTGCTAGCTCTGACTTGACCTTGACGTGTGAAAAATATTTAGGATGCGCCATACAAAGGCTGTATCACATTGGAGTTGGTCTCTGCACAATGGAAGGACCAAGGAATCGAACAAATATAAGTGATATTTGATGCTGTTGTTGTGCAGGAAAGATGCCAACTGGTGAAGACCCAAGGGGAAGTGGATAACCCCAACTGTCTTTTGAGATCGATAAGAGCCGAACTAAAATCCGATGAACTTCCTCTAGGCGAGATGGATCGGGATATGCAGATAAGCAGCCCTTAGATACGATGAGGTCATCCAGTCTCCCATGATCACATCTTCACATTTCAAATTAAACACTTCACTAACGGTCCGTCATTTACCTTGACCTAATGAATAGGGTAAATTGTTCAAACCGTACAACGCACATGATGTCATATAGCCAATTAAGATATAAGCTTGCCTGCATATAAGCTTGCCAACGCCGTGCAGCGAGGATTTTCTTTTATGTCCGACTGTGTGATTTCCAAATGTGGCAAGTGGTGGTTGTATTGATGTTCACTTGCTTCAAATAGCCAATCAAATTCGAATTTTAAAGAGGTCATACAGTTGCATTTCTCTTAATATGGACCACGGAATATTTACATGGCAGTGTGACCAACGTCACAGGACGTACACAGTAGGGTTTGATATGATTTGAGTGTGTACCTTGACCTAAGACTGACCATTCCCATGGTCGTAGGAGGCTTTGATCACATTGACCGTGATCCAATTAGGTCATGTCACACATATTGACATAAGCGCATTTTCATGGTCTTAGGAGGCATTAGGACATGTTTTTGCCAATTTCGGGCTTTATAGGTCACTTATGTAGGTCAAATTTTCATCAAAAGTAGTCAGCTCAGAACTTGCTGGTAACAGTCCCCTAATGCACGTTCATGCCAAAAATAAAGGTTCTATGTAAACAGTTCTCCTTATTTTGCCGGAGAAAGGATTCGGATGGACTGATTGATTGACTCACTCATTACCGGAAAATTTGTAAATGAGAGCCTACTTCGTAGGAATAGAGCTATGACACCACTAAATTCTGATCAGAAAATGTGTTGTGTTCAGCCAAGGCAACACGTGTAGTGTTCGACTTGGATATGCGAAGATAATGATCACAGCGGTCCTGATTACCTGAAAAGATTCCATGCGAAAAAGCCACCTTAGGAAATTTTTGTTCAGTCGGCGCAGCTTGATCACCATGCACATATCTGGTGTACCTCTTTTGGGAACAAGAAACACCAGAGAATAGAACCCAGGGATCAGATCTGACGACTGAAATTCTACTAATGCACGTTTCTGAATAAATTTTACAGAGGGTTGGAATTGCAGAAGGTGCCCCCCCATATGGGAAGGTGTTGGATCAACAGTTGATGGTGGTTCCAGAGTGAATTCCAAGGGTTAACTGATCGTATCCAGACAATTTAGAATGACTGGAAGAACCCTTACTTACTACGTTTCTTACTATAACTGGAACTACCGCCCCTTGCCTCACCCTCAGTTTTAACCTTAACCTTACAAGGGATGACAACAAAAGAGAAGACGGTGATTTCTCCTTCATGGTTCTTATAACCACATCAGGAGTATTGCCCACCATGGTTGGAAAGCAGACCAACCTTCTTAGGTTAACTAACAATGCTGTATTATACGCTGACAAAAATAACTTATCTGTGTTACCATTGAAGGTAACGTTTCTACAGTCCGTTAGCAAAGAAATTTCCCCTTCTATGCTAGAAGCTGCCGAGTGGAAGCTTTCCACAGTGGAAATAGCTGTTATAAACCAGTCCATGTGAGAACAAGTGGCTACTCCCTGACTACAGACTTCCCCGGTAATTTATTGGTGTCACTTTTTGGACAAACATCAATGAAATCTGGGTCAATGTCAGCGGCCTTGAAGCTAAAGGTCGAAGCATGAGTGGTATAAGTGTGATGACCGTTTTATCAAGGGTTGGCGCGATAGGGGCTGCCGAACGAAATAAAGTTCTGGCACCCATCCTCAGTTGCCGTTCCTCCTGTGTCTTGGGTGTCGCCAACACTTAAACTGAAGGATTATGCATAGATGTGGACGCCAGAAGAGATAAAATATTGGGGTTGTCAGATGAAAGTGCCCAGGCCACGGTCATCAAATGCTTAGCAGGTGGTGGAGGAGGATGCTCCATATTTGGATAGACATCCTATATAGACTGGTCAAAATATGTGGTTACTTCTTCGACTCATCATCTTGATCTAAGTCAAGAAACCGGTGACCTAGATTGCATATATGCGGCAAGAGATCGTGTAGGCCTAGGCCCTTGCAATGGTGGGTTAGCTGGGGCTAAAACTGGAAATCTGGTGCCGAAGGTGAAGGTCAACCGACAAAGTGTCAGATCAGATTTAAGCCAGACCCTAAAACCGAATTACCATGGGTCGGTTGAGGATGACCTACATATTGAGACTGTGCATAATGTACACCACTCAAAGTAGGACGTGACCTCACAGTAGCTGGTGGCATAGGCGGAACAAGAACAGGTTTTTTTACTTAAATATTAAGTGTACCAAATATCTCTTTTCACTGATGATGGAAAACTATTATTTTCGGCGGCGCAGCGCCGCCGGATGTCTGAATTCAGTAAACATGGGAGCGGCCATCTTGATATTGGACGAGTAACAGGTGTTTTCTCGAGCCATACTTCACAGACGTGTAGTGGAGTGATCCAACTAGTTTCATATCGTAAAACGACATGATTGTATCACCCGTTCGTGGTTAACACATTAATATTAATTCTGTTATAATGAATTCATCGAATAAATGTTCTTTAGTACTATTTTATTATGGCGGAGAGACCAAATCGATGACCATACATGATCAAGTTATTCACCTGTACGTCTGCAGCAAAATGCTTGAGATTGAACTGCGAGTTACTAAAAATCGGATCGGATTGATGTGTAGAGAAAGTGGATCTAGGCTTAATTTACAATGACACACATCAATAAAGAAATAGAGGCTTGATGATGGGTCCCATATAATGCCACAGCGCGAACTCTTACATCAGGCTATATGAAGTGACTTAATACGTCAACCAGAGAACAGAATTTTCAAAGTCCTAGTTGGACCACAGGAACAAGATTCTACTGGATTGCATATACATACCCATCTCACACCATATACATATCAAGGGAGGTAAACTTGAAATGCACTTTTCCGCCAGAAATTACCGGATTTCAGAGGCTCGATTGAGAACAAATAAACGCAATTCATTCATACCTGGCGGTGTTCTGGTTTTCTGTTACACTTCATAACACAAATCCCGGCTCGTATATGGCGCTGCGGTGCATAGTTTTTGTAAAATCCTTTCTTAAATCAGCGGTTAAATTCCCCCGCTTCGAGCATCTTCACGGACGTTGAATGACTGTGTAAGGCCTTGGACACCAGGGTCATTTTTATTTTTTTATATTTTATTTTGACGTTATCGAGAACTCAGTGTGTGGTCTAAGGGGAGCAACTCTGTGTGTAGCCAAGTCGGATTCGGAAGTGCGGGAGTGACCCGGTGTAGAAGACTACTGGCAGCTGGGCGTGACGTCACACCGCTGTTGTGTGTCGTCGCCATTTTGTACAGTAAATTGTCTGACCAGCTCCAGTGTTTTATTTCTTTTATTACTCTCCGCAGGTTTGTATGTTCCCATATTTGGTTAAGTTAATTCTATGTATAGTTCTGTGATAACGTGGATGTAATGGATCTGGTTGTTACCGCCAGAATAAGTCATAAAGTCCATCGGACTGTCGGTCCATCACATCGACATGTGCTTCGGTGTATGTGAACTGCGTGGTACATTTATAAGGTGCACATACACCACGGTAGTGTAGATAAATCAGCTGTGTCCGACTAGGATAGATATTTCCTTAGTAAGACTAGATCGTACTAATTTTCTAGGGAGTTTTAGACAGTAAATATATTGAAATATGCATGGAAATTACTATATTTTCGAGATCTGCTATTCAAGGGCAGATCACTCTAAATCATGTTGGAAGCTAGCTGTAACCATGCAAGAGTAGCGTCCCTTGAATGTTAAGTTTTGACATTGGCGGGAATAACCCTATTAATGTAGAGATCTATTTTATTTGACCGAAATAAGATGATTTCGTTATGGATTTGATTTGTATTGTTTAGCCAAAATATTAATTAATTGTAATGATAACTAATTAATGCCCAAATAGCTATTCCTAAGAGTTGGCTGCATAATAATTAAAGATAAATGGTGATTGTTACAGAAGGGCGATTCAAGGGCAGATAACTCTATTAGTCAAATAGAATGTGTAAAGGGTAGAGTAGTGTCCCTTACCAGGGTATTACAGTTGGCAGAGAAAATCATTTGTATTGGATCAGATATAATTTTAATTACTCAGTGAGATAATTAATTATATTCGATACTGATTGTTAAACTGTTCAATACATTTAAATTGCATTTCATGAAGTTTTCTAAATAATTCTGGTAAGGTGAACTCTGATGAAAATGGACTAGAGTAACAACATGACATTCGGATAACCAGTTTATTTCCTACATGTACGATACAGACATTGCAAATAATGGTAACAATAATATGATACAGTAATCATGGTAACCGATAACAAGTAAATCCGACAACAGACCAGGATATATTCATAGTAGATGAATGGAAATTATTATTGTTTACTATTAACATGTATAAATTACATCAAGTCTGTATCACGTCACACCGCTGTTGTGTGTCGTCGCCATTTTGTACAGTAAATTGTCTGACCAGCTCCAGTGTTTTATTTCTTTTATTACTCTCCGCAGATCGTGAGTGACCTACGGGCTACATTCTGGGGGCTCGTCCGGGATAAGAGAGTATACACTGGCTGACTGTGGACGAATATGGGTGACGCGGAAGCCGAAGACTGCAAGCTTGGTCTAATTGGGGCACTTTACACCCTAGATATAGACAACTTGAAGAAGTTTGTGGAAAAGTTCGGACTGGTGTGCAAAGATGTACGCACAAGATCAACTATTATTAAGTCCATCCTATATTACATTGCGAATGAGGAGAAGAAGGAGGATGGGGGAATGGCCTCATGGCTCCACATGACTAGCTACCTTCAAGAGGAGATGACCCCCGAACACACGACAGATGACCATGCTGCTACTGGCACGTCACATTCACAGCAGCAGCCACAGCCAATGATTTTCCCAGACATTCAATCAAGTTTATTTGCCTGGAAAAGAGACTTTAAAATCTATGGCCAAGTTGGAAACTCGAAGAACGCATTGAGATACAGTTCCCTGCTTAGGCAGATCGAAGAAGGGCTTCAAAAGGGCTTCTCGGAAAAAGAAGTAATAAACGCTGTCATAAATGCTATTGAGCCAAACTTACCTCTAAGGAGCTATCTGGAAGACAAGTCCAGGGAACCAGGGTTCTGCATCGATGACCTGAAGGTGTCAATAAAGACACACTTCCAAGAGCCATCAGCGACTGAACTGTATCAATCTCTTGGTAGCGCTGTCCAGAGAGGACATGAAGGGCCACAGGAATTTCTGATGAGACTTCTAGACCTGCGCCAGAAGTTTTTGTTTATATCTCGACAAGATGATTCCAGACTACGGTACGATCCATCCTTGGTAAACTCCATGTTCCGGCAAGCTCTCCACACTGGGTTACTGAGTGATACCATCCGATTTGATTTAAAAGCCCTAATAGAGGACCCGGCGACCAAGGACGAGGAACTGTTACAAGGGATGACGCAATCAGTAGCCAGGGAAAATGAGAGACAAACCAAGATGAAAGGTGGACATAGAGCGAGATTAAATCAGATCTCCCCATCCATGACATCAGATGACAAGAATATAGACACTAAGAACAGTGAAGTTGAGAAAAGAGCAGAAATTGCTGAACTTAAACAGATGTTTGACAATAAAGACTCGGGGAACACTCAATCACGGAATGGGTGTTACCGGTGTAAACGCACTGGCGAACGGTGTAAACATTGCTGGAAATGTGGGGCGGGGGATCACTATAAAGTTAAATGTCCAAAATTCCAAACCCAGGGTAACTCAAATCATGGAAACTCAAGACAAGGCAACTGGTATCAGGGTGACTCATATAGGGGTAACTCATATAAGGGTAACTCATATCAGGGTAACTCAAAACAAGAGTTTGATGACTCAAACCAGGGAAACGAGGGATGGTCACACCACGGGGACAGGTGGTGACCACTATTAGTAAGTCCCCATGCATTGTATGTAAATGTGATTCCGGCCACCTATTTCAGTGTTCAGATTGTAAAAGTGTATCCTATTGCTCAGTTAAGTGCCAGAGAGAGCACTGGGAGGCACATAGTGCTATCTGCAAAGCTATCAGGTATGTAAGTCAATCAACGAGTTCTGTTGTAAATGAAGGTGAGCATGAGATTGACGTGGCAGCTATGAAGGGTAATGTATATCAGATTAGTCCTAAGGTGAAACGAGCCCTGATCAAACTAGTTGGTAACCACTGCTTACTGCAATGTAAACTTGATGGCATAAATGCACAGGTATTGTGGGACACTGGGTCCCAAGTTTGCATCCTCCCTTACAGGTGGTTGGAGCAAAATTTGCCCAGGGCTGAAATACAGCCTATCGATGAACTACTGGATGAGAACCTGAACATCAGTGCTGCAAACGGCTCATCAGTTCCCTATTCTGGGTGGGTCGCTCTTGAGTTGCAGCTGGGGTGGGAAGGGAAAGCTGAAAAACGTATGATGGTCCCATTTTTAGTGACTGACGTCCAGGGATTTGAATCGCCGATAGTAGGATACAATGTCATAGAACGTCTTGAGGAAGAAGTCACCACATTCGAACAGGATCTTGAGAGTGCAGTCCCGACTTTGTCCAAAGGGAAAGTCAATGCTGTCGTGAACTTAATCAAAACTGGACGAAAAGACACTATCTGTCCTGTCAAGTGTGGTAGACGACCCGTGACTATAGAGAAGGGACAATCTTCTATAGTGACATGTAGAGTTCACACTGGTATTACGGATGCTCCTGGAACTGCCATGTTCATCCCAGACATGAACCAATCATGGCCAGAAGGTCTGGACATGAGGGAAACTTTAGTACAGACACAGAGGGGATCGTCTTCTAAAGTTAATGTGGTGGTTGAGAATAACTCCCACCGTGACCTGAAAATACCCCGTAACACCAAGTTAGGAAATCTTCAGCAAGTGAAGTCTGTAATACCCCTGCCTACCCGACCAGACTCTACTCAACAGACTACTGATGCAGACAAAGCTGAGAACAGTAGGATTGTGGACACTGAGGTTCATAACCACCATGGCAAATGGGATCCTCCTGTCAGTCTGGAGAACAGCAACCTCACTAAGGAACAGGAGCTGAAGGTTCGATCTATGCTACGAGAGGAGTGTCATGCCTTCTCCTTCGATGATGACGACATTGGGTGTGTTCCCGATTTACAGATGGACATTAATTTGACTGATTCCATTCCCGTCAAGAAAACATACATGTCAATTCCCAAGCCACTTCACCAGGAAGTAAAGGATTACTTGGCCGACTTGCTTAGGAGGGGTTGGATTACAAAGTCAACATCATCCTATTCCAGCCCCATTGTATGTGTCCGTAAGAAGGACAGTAGTCTACGCCTGTGTATTGACTACAGGCAGCTGAATGCCAAAACGATACCAAACAGACAACCCATACCACGTATTCAGGACGCCCTGGATACTTTAGGAGGAAATAGATGGTTCTCCTTACTGGATCAAGGACGGGCGTACCACCAAGGGTTTGTAAAAGAAGAGCACCAGCACCTGACCGCCTTTGCTACGCCTTGGTCGCTCTTTCAGTGGAAACGGATACCGTTCGGCCTCTCTGGAGCGCCTGGAACTTTTCAGCAATTCATGGAAACTTGTTTGGAGGGTCTTCGGGACAAAATGTGTCTCCCATACCTCGACGACGTTCTCGTATTTAGCGGAACTTTCGATGATCACCTTATACATGTGAGAACAGTTCTCCAACGTCTGAGTAGCAAGGGAATAAAGCTTAAACCCGCCAAATGTGACTTGTTCCGAAATGAGGTCCGTTACCTTGGTTATCTGATATCTGAACATGGGTATCGCATGGATCCGGCCGACAAACAAGCGGTTCTTGAGCTGAAGAAAAAGGTTCCATCGACTGTGGGTGAACTGAGACAGCTGCTCGGTTTTATCAGGTACTATCGTCGGTATATAGCTGATTTCTCGAGGAAGGCCAAAACGCTGTATGATCTGTTGAGGACTGATGACACCGCAGCCCAGACACGGAAGGGCAGAGGCACAACTAAACGGACCAGGAAATCGAAGGGTCAGTCTCCATCCAGCCGAGCTGTTGAATGGACGAAAAGCCATCAGGATGTATTGGACAGCCTTATAGATACACTGGTGGGGTCACATGTAATGGCATACCCAGATTTCCAGAGAGAGTTTATACTGCATACCGACGCATCCCAGGAAGGATTAGGCGCCATTCTCTACCAGAAACGTGATGATGGAAAGATGGTGGTTGTAGCATACGGATCCAGGACACTTTCGCCAGCTGAAAGGAACTATTATCTTCATTCTGGGAAATTGGAGTTTCTGGCACTTAAGTGGGCCATCACGGAGCGCTTCAGAGACTATTTGTTCTATGCCGCGTCATTTAGGGTGTTTACAGACAATAATCCACTGACGTACATTTTGACTTCGGCAAAATTAGACGCGACCCGCCACCGTTGGGTCTGTGAACTAGCAGACTTCAATTTCAGCATATTCTACAAACCAGGTTCGATGAATCGTGATGCTGATGGACTATCCAGGATGCCACTAGACATATATAGATACATGGCCAGCTGCACCGAAGAAATTGCTCCGGAATCGATGAGTGCTATGGCCACAGGATTGACAGCTCCGGTTCACAAGGATGTGATATGGCTAACCGCACTCACTACCAATGTTGACAGTCTTCCACAGGAAACGCTTGAGGTACCAGTGAAATCCATTAGCAAACTGGAACTACAAGAGGCCCAATGTAGAGACCCCGAAATAGCAGAAGTCTATGCAGCAGTGGCAAACCCTCGGACACAGAAGGGCAAACGCAGTCTCAAAAGGGGTTTGTGGCGGGAGTTCAACAAGTTGACACTGAAGGACAATGTATTATACAGGCGGACAATCCTATCTGATAAGGAAGTCCGCGACCAATTAATCCTACCAAAGGAATTCCGAAAACTGGCACTGCAGCAGCTCCACAACGAAATGGGACACTTGGGTGTTGACAGAGTAGTGAATTTGGCACGCAAGAGATTCTACTGGTTCCACATGGTTCGCGACATTGAACGGTACGTGACCATGGAATGTGAATGCGTGAAGCACAAGAAACCTCAGGCGCCCATCAGAGCACCACTCCAAACAATCCGGACTTCAGCGCCACTGGAAATAATATCAATAGACTTCCTGCATCTTGAGCGGAGCAAAGGGGGCTATGAGTACATCTTAGTTGTGGTGGACCATTTCACCCGCTTTGCCCAGGCCTATGCCACCACGAATAAGGCCGCCAAGACAGCCGCTGAAAAGTTGTTTAATGATTACTTCCAGAGATTTGGCTTCCCTCAACGGATCCATCATGATCAGGGGACCGAGTTCGAAAATAAACTCTTCCACCAGCTTGAGAAGTACGCGGATGTGTCGAGAAGCCGAACAACACCATATCACCCACAAGGAAACGGCAAGGCAGAGCGTTTCAACAGAACTTTGTTGGGTATGCTGCGTACGATGTCTGAGCAACAGAAATCGAATTGGAAGGACCACCTCAACAAGGTGGTCCACGCGTACAATTGTACACGACAGGAATCTACCGGATTTTCACCATATTATTTAATGTTCGGACGTGAGCCGAGATTGCCGATAGATCTGATGTTTGGACTGGATGCTGAAAAACCAGAGCTCAGTCACATGACATACGTTGACAAATGGAGGTCGTGCATGCAGGAGGCGTATGCAATCGCCCAACAGCATTCCGATAAGATGGCAGAACGATCCAAGAAACAGCATGACCGGATGGTCAGGAGTTCTACGTTACTACCAGGTGACAGGGTGCTAGTCAGGAACCTAACCCCGCGAGGTGGACCTGGGAAACTACGTTCCTTTTGGGAGAACCAAGTTCATGTGGTTGTGAAACAGATGGGCAAGGATAGTCCAGTCTACAAAGTCCGACCTGAGACTGGGAGTGGACGAGAACGTATACTGCACCGGAACTTACTCCTATCTTATAACGGACTGCCACTTCAGACCCCAATAACGACCCCTACAGCGGTGAAACCGAAGGTCAAGCAGCCGAGGGCAGCAGCGCCTCCAGATTCGTCAACCAATAGCAACCCGGATGAAGAACTCCTGGAAACATATTTGGTTCCTGTAGGAGAACCGCATCCTCCAGCTGCGCCTTGTGAGGTGGAACAAAACCAAGAGGAGATGGACGCACAGGAGTCTGCTGATCCTCAACTGCGACACACAGAAGAGGAGCTCCTCGTGGACAGCTCTGAGGATGAAGAGGAACCGGATCCTAGCACTGAACCAGATGACATAGATAGTGAGGCGGAGAGGGTGAAATGAGCAGTGGGAGACCTAAGCGTCACAGACGACCTCCACAAACTTTCACTTATGATCATTTAGGCCAGCCAACGGTGACTACTTATACAAACCCGATTTTGGTATCAGGGTGGGCAGTACGTCCACCACTACATGTATGGGGACCATCGCCAATTGTATGGTACCCCTGGCAGCCATTGAGTTGTGTATTCTCTGGGTAAACCAAAGGATGTTACATAGGCAATCGTTAGAAACGGAGGATGTTTTAACAGGGAACGAAACCAGATACTTAGTGATGGAGAAACATTATCTGTGATTGTTAGTCTCTAGATCTAGGGGGAACTGGAATGGTACCTACTAGTTCAAGTTGTAGACACAATAGATGTGTGGAGCATAGTACATGCAATTGGTTGGTTGAAATTGCCTAATGCTGTTATTTAAATGTGGATTTGTAACACCAGTTTTGGTTCAGTTTGTCGGTAAACTGTAATACCGTATGGATTAGTATTTCTCCAGGGACTGATCACCCCATGGAGTCTTCGAATCTATCTGTTGCCATCTTATGCAACAAGTCAGGATTGTATTCCTAGGAATCATTATTGGATAAATCGCAGCACACCTCCGCAGTAAGCCGAGTCGTAAAGTTCCCTAAGGTAGTTCTGATCCTCCACTAGCTGTTCATGAAATGATAGTTGTTCATTTACTATTTTGTAAATAGCAAATGTTTGTTAATGTTGGGGACAACATTTGTCGAACCCGGGGAGTGTGTAAGGCCTTGGACACCAGGGTCATTTTTATTTTTTTATATTTTATTTTGACGTTATCGAGAACTCAGTGTGTGGTCTAAGGGGAGCAACTCTGTGTATCATGGGTAAATTTATAATGTCGGCCACGTGCGGCACCAGAAAAAATGATGTTTTTGACATTTCTGCTTAATATTCCTACTTTAATGCAAGAAAAAGTAGGGAAGAACCTTTTTATTTCACATGACAGTATTATTTACTAATTTATCTTGAAGATTTGGCGAAAACACCTAAATAAATTATCTGACAAAAAAATCGAACAAAAATACCTCATTAAAATTAGGTCAATGTGACGTGATCGAAGTGTCCAGTTTCATTATTTTTGTTATTTAAGTTGTTTTCACATTTCTTGCTACAGCTTGACTCAAGGCCACAGTGTGGTAATTTTGAGCCCCCCTAGCTCAAGGGGTAAAGAGCATATCAGGAAGAACCCCCCCCCCCGCCGTGGACAATTCCCGAGGGTTCATGGGATTCATCCCGGTGTTTGAATTGTCCTTTTTCATATTACCGGTAATATGAAAGAAGAAATGGAAGCAATGACTTTGCTTCATTGGAAGCAATGACTTTTCTCAAATCTTGTTGGAAGAGCACCTAGTACGGTACATTGTGTTTACTGCATAAATTGTTTAGTATGATTTTTTTTACCCTTTTTCAAATTATACGGTAATACATTTTCCACTATGGACTCGATGCCTCTGTTCGTGTTCGACATTTCACTCAACAGTGATCGTTGCATGGACAGCCCGTGCGACAGGAGTCGATTTGATCGATCACGTGTTTAGGTTTGCAATTTGAACAAACCAGTGTTTACCGCGCGTTTTCTCGCGCCGACGTGTTTCGAGTCATAATTTTAGAGAAGATGGCGGGCACGGACGTGTTTCTGTCTTCGCTCCTGACTGGATTTCACTCGAAATAAATAGTACAGACCCTACAGACACGGAATTACTGCACAATATCATTGTATGGCACCCAGACTTAAACATACAGGCTGGTTTTAGTGGATGTGCTTGCAGGTAGGTTGGAAAAATTGCATGTTTATTTCAACGCTGGCGATAGGCCACTGGATCGCTCTGTGCCTGTCATCTCGGCATCAGCAGAGTGAACAGGCACCTGGGTCTAGTGTATGTGAACTGCGTGGTACATTTATAAGGTGCACATAAACCACGGTAGTGTAGATACATCAGCTGTGTCCGGCTAGGATAGATATTTCCTTAGTAAGATTAGATCGTACTAATTTTCTAGGGAGTTTTAGACAGTAAATATATTGAAATATGCATGGAAATTACTATATTTTCGAGATCTGCTATTCAAGGGCAGATCACTCTAAATCATGTTGGAAGCTAGCTGTAACCATGCAAGAGTAGCGTCCCTTGAATGTTAAGTTTTGACATTGGCGGGAATAACCCTATTAATGTAGAGATCTATTTTATTTGACCGAAATAAGATGATTTCGTTATGGATTTGATTTGTATTGTTTAGCCAAAATATTAATTAATTGTAATGATAACTAATTAATGCCCAAATAGCTATTCCTAAGAGTTGGCTGCAAGATAATTAAAGATAAATGGTGATTGTTACAGAAGGGCGATTCAAGGGCAGATAACTCTATTAGTCAAATAGAATGTGTAAAGGGTAGAGTAGTGTCCCTTACCAGGGTATTACAGTTGGCAGAGAAAATCATTTGTATTGGATCAGATATAATTTTAATTACTAAGTGAGATAATTAATTATATTCGATACTGATTGTTAAACTGTTCAATACATTTAAATTGCATTTCATGAAGTTTTCTAAATAATTCTGGTAAGGTGAACTCTGATGAAAATGGACTAGAGTAACAACATGACATTCGGATAACCAGTTTATTTCCTACATGTACGATACAGACATTGCAAATAATGGTAACAATAATATGATACAGTAATCATGGTAACCGATAACAAGTAAATCCCTAGACAACAGACCAGGATATATTCATAGTAGATGAATGGAAATTATTATTGTTTACTATTAACATGTATAAATTACATCAAGTCTGTATCACGTCGCACCGCTGTTGTGTGTCGTCGCCATTTTGTACAGTAAATTGTCTGACCAGCTCCAGTGTTTTATTTCTTTTATTACTCTCCGCAGATCGTGAGTGACCTACGGGCTACAACTACCGTAGCCTCAAACCCAAAATCCTAACAATTACGTCACGCACAACGAACAACGCTGATTGGCTATCTTGGATTGACCGACACGTTTGACAGTTTTGAATTTCGCGCACTGTCCACTACAATAGTGTAAACAGTCAATCAGCGTTGTTCGTGGTGCGTGACGTAATTGTTATGATCTCGGGTTCGAGGCTACGGCAGTCCCTCTAGCATATGACTCCAATTTCAACGTTCGTGAAAATGCTCGAAGCGGGGGAATTTAACCGCTGATTTGAGAAAGGATTTTACAACGAGAGATCCTGAAGGATCTTGGTGCCCACCATTGTCCGATAATTGTAAGATAATGACAAGAGGATCTTTTTGTCCATTGTTACTAAGACGATTGAGTTGTAATTTTGTTCACAGAATTTCGAATCTGAGCGAAAAAGATCGAAAAAGGGACACTGGAAAACACCAAGATATAATCTTTCTAAGTTTCAGGAGTTTCAAGATTTCTAGAAACTGTACTTAATATGTTGGTTGTTATAGTACAAGAGAAATGAGCAAAGTCTGAAAGTGAATGTACATGTACGGAGGATCCTTCGTCTTCGTTTTGTAGTATTTATTTATTTTTTTTTTTTTTTGCACGTGTCATCATTGGGTACTGGAAGCGAAGAAAAATCTCTTTGACACATTGGCATACTTAAGATTTTATAATTAGGAACGAATGCTAATTCTGTTCTGTTTACTGGACTAGCTTGAGATATCTCTTTTAAGATACCATGTTCGAAAATAGTAAGATGGTACAATACTTAATACTGAAGGGATCCGGTCCGCGCAGCAATGTTGAAACTTCGAATTTGAATCCTGATTATTTCCCTTGGATCGAAACATGCAATAGTTTACAGTTGTCGAGTTGTGACATTGTGTCACAAGAGTGACGTCCCTTCATTGTAGCTGAGCCGCCGGCAGACGAAAGGGTGGGGCAGTTCACTTGCAACTGCATGGACTAAAGAAAACTGATTTAAAATGTGAAGAAATACATTTTAATTCCGAATTATTTGAACTCCCTGATATGAAAGGTGAAGATATGGATATTCTCTACAGTCAATATATAGAATATGCCCCACCGTTTGATCCGCCGACTCTTGTGATGCAGCGTCACAACTCGGGAATACCGTATTAAACGGATTTTCGAATCGGACCAAAAAAGGTATCTTGCACAACTAGGCCCCATGTGGGACCTGTGTACCAAATTTCAGAAAGATCCATGAAATATTTCCTGAGAATTCACGATAACAATGTTTCAAGGGGAAATTCAAGATGGCCACCTGGCAGCCATATTGGATTTCCGAATCGGACCCAAAAATGTATCTTGCCCAACTGGGCCACAAAGGGAACCTGTGTACCAAATTTGAGGACGATCCATGCAGTACTTCTTGAGAAATCACGAAAACAAAGTTTCATTGGGAAATCCAAGATGGGCCCCTGGTGGCCATACTGGATTTTGGAATCGGACCAGAAAAGGTATGTTACACAACTGGACCACAAGGGCAACCTGTCTACCAACTTTGAGAAAGATCCAGGCAGTACTTCCTGATAAATCACGATAAAGTTTCATTGGGAAATCTAAGATGGCCGCCTGGTGGCCATATTGGATTTTCAATTTGAACCGAAAAAGGCATCTTGCACAACTAGATCATAAGGTGAACCTGTGTACCAAATTTGAGAAAGATCCATGCAGTACTTCCTGAGAAATGACGATAACAAAGTTTCATGGGGAAATCCAAGATGGCTGCTTGGTGGCCATATTGGATTTTCGAATCGGAACAGAAAAGGCATCTTGCACAACTAGACCCCAAGGGGAACCTGTGTACCGAATTTGACAAAGATCCATGTAGTACTTCCTGAGAACTGACGATAAAGTTTCATGGGGAAATCCAAGATGGCTGCCTGGTGGCCATATTGGTTTTTCGAATCAGACCAGAAAAGGTGTCTTGCACAACTAGACCCCAAGGCGAACCTGTGTACCAAATTTGAGAAAGATCCATGCAGTAGTTTCTGAGAAATCACGATAACAAGGTTTCATGGGGAAATCCAAGGTGGCCGCCTTGTGGCCATATTGGATTTTCGATTCGGACCGAAAAAGGTATCCTGCACAACTAGACCTCAAGGGGAACCTGTGTATCAAAATTGAGAAAGATCAATGCAGTAGTTCCTGAGAAATCGTGATAAAGTTTCATGGGGGGAAATACAAGATGGCCGCCTGGTGGCCATATTGGATTTTCGAATCAGACCAGAAAAGGTATCTTGCACAACTAGACCCCAAGGCGAACCTGTGTACCAAATTTGAGAAAGATCCATGCAGTAGTTCCTGAGAAATCGCGATAACAAGGTTTCATGGGGAAATCCAAGATGGCCGCTTGTGGCCATATTGGATTTTCGATTCGGACCGAAAAAAGGTATCTTGCACAACTAGACCCCAAGGGGAACCTGTGTACCAAATTTCAGAAAGATCCATGCAGTATTCCTGAGAAATGACGATAACAAGTTTCATGGGGAAATCCAAGATGGCTGCCTGGTGGCCATATTGGATTTTCGAATCGGACCAGAAAAGGTATCTTGCACAACTAGACCCCAAGGGGAACCTGTGTACCAAATTTGAGAAAGATCCATGCAGTAGTTCCTGAGAAATCGCGATAACAAGGTTTCATGGGGAAATCCAAGATGGCTGCCTGGTAGCCATATTGGATTTTCGAATCGGAGCAGAAAAGGTATCTTGCTCAACTAGACCCCAAGTGTGACCTGTGTACCAAATTTGAGAAAGATCCATGCAGTAGTTCCAGAGAAAACGCGATAACAAGGTTTCATGGGGAAATCCAAGATGGCGGCTTGGTGGCCATATTGGATTTTCGAATCGGACCAGAAAAGGTTTCTTGCACAACTAGACCCCAAGGGGAACCTGTGTACCAACTTTGAAAAAGATTCATGCAGTAGTTCCTGAGAAATCGCGGTAACAAGGTTTCATGGGAAAATCCAAGATGGCTGCCTGGTGGCCATATTGGATTTTCGAATCGGAGCAGAAAAGGTTTCTTGCACAACTAGACCCCAAGGGGAAACTGTGTACCAAATTTGAACTAGAGCCTATGGGCTTTAATGAGATGTGGTCGTTGGATTCTTGGTGTGGGCTTTAGAATAGGTTTACCCCGGAAGACTATTCTGTGAAGCCATGTGACGCAGTCAGTATGTCGGCACCTCTTCCCACTTCCCTTATATGTGTTGTAATTGGAGGATAAGTTTGTAATGAAATAAACGCACAATTATATATTTAATTTCAAGTTAGGCACAGGTGGCACCAGGCACGAATGTATGTGGCTAAAACGCAATCACAAGTTACATCCTGTGACAAGGTATAGGAAGGGCCGTTCGCGCCATAAACGCATCCATTAAACGTGATAACTTCTTAAACGTTTAAAAATTGTAAAGCTTTAAAAAGTTTAAACGTTTAAACTTGATCCAACCAATCAGATGTTATGAACTGACATTTTCCTGTTAAAAAGCAAACGTTTCCAGTTATAAATTCGCGACTTCAGACGCTTCCTGTCAAAAGAAAAATTTGGTCTTCAAAGGTTTCCGGTTAAAAGGATAACGTTTCCGGTTATGATCGTCCAATCAGATTTTTTATTTGGGCCGCGTGTATTCCAACGTCTACATCAAAACATGCAGATCTCCACTGGCAAACGTTTCCGGTATGTAGTGTATTTTAACCAATGAAAACAAATTACAAATTAGGTTTTGGAGAATATCTTTGGCACCGGAACAATTTGCGCAGGACATGATGCACGGTGGGCATGAGGAATACAATATGCGCGAATATTTGTAAGGGTTATTTTGATTGGTTCAAACCGACTACATAGCGGAAATGTTTTGCCAGTGGACACGTGTTGATGTTGAGGTTTGAACATACGCGGCAGCAATAAAAAAAATCTGACTGGACGATCACGACCGGTAACGATTTCCCTTAAACCGGAAACGTTTAAAAGTCTCGAATATTACTACTGGAAACGTTTGCCTTTTGACAGGAAACGTCTAAAGTATTGGACGTTACAACAGTAAACGTTTGCTTTTGGACAGGAACGGTTTTCCAAATGTCAATTCATGACATCTGATTGGTTGGTGCAAGTTAAATGTTTAAATTTATTAAATGTTTGGATTGATGGCGCGAACGGCCCTTCTTAAAAGGTACCGACATAATGAAGTTGAACATACCAAAGAAAGGCAAAATATAGAATATTATATAACAATGACTTCCATTTTCGGAGTTACTTTTATCGTAGTTTATGTGAAATTGATCTGTGGAAACAATGAAATGTAGTCCTATAATGAGGGAAGTTGTACACGTTACGCTAACCATGTGTTACCCAATTAATTTCCGTCCAATTAGACACTACAGTAGGTGCTCATACAACCTTGACTCAACCAAAATAGCTGAATTTTGCTCTTTATCTTGATACATAATTCCTCCAATACGTCAGTTCGGGATTCCAGATGAACACCATGACCACCATGTTAATTTAACCAGCATAAAGAAAGCAATATGATACCTTCTTTAACATGGTATTGTTGGTGTTGCGTTGAAACTGCAAACTGACCTGTTGAGAATTCGATGGAAAAAGGGGCCAGTGGAATGAAGTCTAGGGGATTAAGTTCAGTTTGTACAGAACATACATGTAACTAGGGGTAAATAAGAGAGATTATACCTAGGGGTAAATAGAGCTGAATTTAGTGTTATGAGTGAGAAAGGCTGGACATAAAGGTTGATGATGGTTGTCACAAGTTAGGATAAGAGAAGACATGTAAGTAGTAGTGTAAGAGTAAATTGACTTAACTTTCACCCGGATGTAAAAATGACGTCACTTCCGGTTTGGGTGAATGAGGCGTGACCTTTGGACATGTCCAGACTTGTTTGTTATGTATTGGGGTTTTTCCCTGGCATGCCGCCATGTTGTAGCCGCCATGTTGTAGGCGCCATGTTGTAGCCGCCATGTTGGAAAATTGTTGTAGAAAAACGTATAAAAGGAGGAGATTTTTAGTGGTTTGGTGTATTCATTGCACTACCCTACGGAGCTCTCTGACCTACCTGCCTGCCTGCCTGCCTGCCTGCCTGCCTGCCTGACCAGCTTGTTCTCACGAGAGGAGGAGAGAAAGCATGAGACGTGGAGAAGATTTTCCATTGGACCCAGCAGCACCTCCGGTTGAAGTCTTGCCTGAAGACGAGCGTGTGAGTGACATTTATCGACGTCACTGGGCTACCATACGCCATTGTTTTCACCGTCACCGTCGTCTATTGGACTTGTATAACTATCGACTGCAGGACCTCACGTATCTGTCTACCTATGCCGAGAACATTTTCACATTACAAGCGTCTAGTCCGTCATTCATAATCCAGCCGTCGTCCATTAGAGAATATCCGCGTCCATAATCCAAAGACCTATTCCATATTCCATATAACAGTATTAGCACCAAATTCAAAAAGACAATCAATGTATACATAAAAATAGGCTTGTTTCCTGCAAGAGAGAAGCGGTCAACAGTTTTCAATGATGCCGGCAAGACATCATGATGTTCCAAAAATATCAAATCCGTATCGTTGATCAGTATTCTTAATCCATAATATTCCAGACCAGGTGACAGCGTTCAAGTTGAATATGACATTCGGGTACATTTTACGGCACAAGGAGACGGACCAGGTGCGGTATTATTATCCCAGCAATAATACCTATGTGTTTGACCAGCCGTTCACGGTGACGGATGCCATTTCTCTGGAGCCACTCATCGACCAACTGACTACGTTGGACCCATTGGAATGGGCCCGGTTGCAACGCCCGAATACCAAATGGCTTGTGGAAATGGTGTCCAACGTCACATTTTTCGTCACGAAAATGAGAGATCATCCTATCGGTGCTCCTGTACTACTACCCCCTTGGTTGCTTCATCGACACGGACTGTATGCATTAACGGGAGGGATAAAGGGGCCCTACAAAGACCGGAAATGTCTGTTTCGGTGTTTGGCCGTGTATCTGGACGAGTGTAATCCCTTAGCTTGTGACAGAGTGGCCAATGGCTATTGGGAACAGTATTTAGAGGAGCAAGACTTGGATGAGCGGCACTTCCGTGGAGTCCCGTTCAAGAATTTGGATGACGTGGAAACACTGTTCAACATCAATATCTTTGTATACTGATTACGATGCGAGGAGGATACATTTGTGGCTGAATTGGTTCGTCGTTCAACAGAACGGTATGCTTCTACCATGAAAGTCAATGTCTTCGACCACAATGGCGTGAGTCATTTTTCGCTGATCTACAATATGAGCCAGTACGCTCAGTCCTACAGTTGTGCCCAATGCCATCGCGTGTTTCACCGTTCCACCAACTTACATCGACACCAGAAGAGTTGTGACAACAGTGTGAAGCGAAAATTTCCTGGTGGTGTGTATCATAATACGCCTACTATTTTCGAGGAACTGGCCGATGAGGGTCTGATCATACCGGAGGCGGACCGTTATTTTCCCTACCGGGCGTGTTACGATTTTGAGGCCCTGTTGGAGCCCATGGACATGTTTTCAGCGAAAACGCAGTGGACGCAGCGCCATATTCCCCTGAGTGTGAGTATTTCCAGCAACGTACCTGGCTATGACGCTGCACCGGTCTGTTTCGTGTCCACCGGGGATTCCCATGAGTTGATCACCCGCATGATGGAGTATTTAGAGGAAGTCAGTGCGGCCAGTACGGAATTGTTGGTGTCCAAGTTCCAGGACGTACTGGACCAACTGGACGATCGGATTCCTATACCGGGTGTATCGTTTAGTGACGATGAAGAGTCCGAGTCCGAGTCGGAGTCGGAGCCGGAGTCGCAGCCGCAACCCATGCAGTCGCAGGATGTGCCTTTACCTAAACCGTATGCGAAGAAATTGAAAGCGCGCTTCCTACAATACCTAGGCCAATTATCGGTGCTCGGTTTCAACTCGGGGCGATACGACTTGAACATGGTGAAGGAATTTCTCTACCCCTACTTGGCCCAGGCTAATACCATCAAGTCCGTCATCAAGAAGATCAATAATCATATGGCCCTCACTACCACATCACTCCATTTCCTGGATGTACGGAACTACTTAGCTCCCAATTATAGCTATGATCAGTGGGTGAAGGCGTATGACTGTGCACAAACCAAAGGGAGGTTGCCTTACACGTATATATCGACGCTCGACCGTTTGGAGGAAACACAGTTGCCACCCCGGGATGCGTTCTTTGACGATTTGAAGCAAGTGGAATGTCCGGAAGATACGTACCGGGAACTACAGCAGGTATGGAACGATCAACACATGCACACCTTACGAGATTTCCTGATATGGTATAATAACTTAGATGTGGTTCCTTTCCTGGAAGCGGCCGAGAAAATGGTTCAACTGTTTCGTCGTGAGATGCACGTCGACATCTTCAAGGAGTGCTTGAGTTTACCGGGTCTGGCGCTTCGCCATCTTTTTCAAGAGTGTCCCACGTACTTCTCGTTGATACAGCAAAAAGATGCGGACATGCATGATTGTCTAAAGCAGAACATTGTCGGCGGACCTAGTCTTATTTTTCACCGTTATCACGAAAAGGACGTCACTACTCTCCCCGGTGGAAAACCCTGTGCTAAGATCATCGGTTTCGATGCAAATGCCTTGTACCTGTGGTCTCTGGCCCAACCTATGCCCAGTGGACATTATACACGTTGGTTGGCGGAAGGCCAGCATTTCACACCGCAACGCACTCCCTACAAGCATCTGGCTGACCAGTGGTTGGATTGGGAAGCCTATCGACGGGGAATTTATATACGCCATCAGACCAACGCCACAGAGAAGCGCATAGGAGATCGTCGACTCCCCGTCGATGGGTTTGCCCTGGTGGGTAGAACACCGACCGTATTCCAATTTTACGGCTGCTATTGGCACGGCCACGGATGCCATTTCAGCGCTGGACGCTTCAACGAACGACGTGGAAAAACACCGGAAGAATTACGGGAAGAAGTGCCGGAGAACGGCGATTACGTGAAAGAGAGAGGATACCATCTTATTGAAATGTGGGAGTGTGAATTTCACACCATGTGCCAGGCCCTGCCCCATTTACGGCGTTTCCTAAAAGAGCGCGAGTACCCGCTCAGTCGTCGGCGACTTCTGAATCTGCCACAGATGTTCGACGCCATTCGTTCCGGGCACCTCTACGGCTTTGTCGAATGTGATCTGCATGTTCCCGACACTCTCAAGCCCCTCTTCGCCCAGTGCCCTCCCATCTTTAAGAACACGCTGGTGGGTCGGGATGATATTGGAGACACCATGGGGGCCTATGCTGAGCAACACGAGTGTTTGCCTCGACCTCGACGGATGTTGATTGGCAGTATGTGGGCAGAGAAAATCTTGCTGGGCACTCCTCTGCTGCAGTGGTACATGAGCCACGGTCTGGAAATTACGAAAATATACCAAGTGATACAGTACGTACCCACCGCCTGTTTTGCGGAGAATGCTGACATCGTCACGTCTGCCCGTCGTCAAGGTGATCAAGACCCGAGTAAGGCCATCATCGGTGAATCGTGGAAATTGACGGGCAATGGCTATTATAGCAAAACGGTCACGAACCAGGATAAGCACGTGAACGTGAACATCTGTACTACCTCACAAGCCCGAAAAAAAGTGAATTCTCCTCTGTTTCGGTCCGTGGAGGTCATCGATGACGACATGTATGAAATCACTTTAGCTAAAAAGACTATCCGTTACAACCTGTCCCTGCAGATTGGATGTATGGTATACCAGGTGGCCAAGCTGAGGATGCTCCAGTTTCTATATGATTTCATGGGTGTGTATTTTAATCCATCAGACTGGCAACTCATGGAGATGGATACGGACTCGGCCTACACGGCCGTCTCTAATGCAGATTGGGAGTCCCTGGTGAAACCTGAGTTACGTGCACAGTATGAGGTGGAACGGGACCAGTGGCTACCTCGACGTGACCATTACCAGTACGATAAGCGTACGCCGGGCCTCTTCAAGCTGGAGTGGAGTGGGGATGCTATGATTGCTCTCTCCTCCAAGACGTATTACTGTTACGGGGGAGACGAAAATAAGTTTAGCTGCAAAGGGGTGAACCGGCGCGATCCCAACATCGACAAAGCCTTGTACCTGAACGTGCTGCAAAGCCAGGCCAGTGCGAGTGGGACTAACTGAGGATTTCGCGTGGTGGACCACCAGATGCGGACGTACATCCAGCAACGAGACGCCTTTACTTTCTTTTACCCGAAACGGAAAGTCCTTCCCGATGGCATCAGTACCACTTACCTGGACTTGTGAAAATTTCGAACACTATATGACTTTTGATACACGAGTTAAAAACTGTAAAGTCAGGATGGCCGAGTGGTCTAAGGCGCCGGTTAACTGTGCTGGTCTGCGAAATGCAGAACGTAGGTTCGAATCCTACTCCTGACAGATTTTTTTGTACATACCACTTGTATTCTATTGTACATACCACCTGTATTCTATTGTACATAGTCTAACCCTTCTTGATCACTTAAATAAAAAAAAGTCAAAACCATCATTTTGTGTTTTTCATGAATCTTTTTTTATTGAACATCAATGAACGTCAGAACAACAACGTCATAACAACAACGTCATAATAAAAAATAATAGTACTGCGCAGTGCATTGAATTAAGTTAACCAGAGAAATGGAGCATGCACATTAAAACGAGAGGCAGTCCAGTCATAGACGAGTACATCACGGTCTTCGGCTTGACAATAATCATCAAACATGTGTACGATCGTTTGCATAGAATGTCCTCTACTCCGGTGAGTGAGATAAAACACACAGTACTGTCCGCAGACACTACTCAAGGGTCCTTGTAATCTTTGAGTATTCCAACGCCACACTATAGTAGATACGTCCATGAATTTCACCAAATCGGGATGCAGGGGTGCAAGTCCGTAGGAATCAAAGTATTCGTCTTGGCCTAGGGTGTCCACGTACACAGCCACCCAATGTTCACCGGGTCGAGACCCAGGGTCTGTATTCAGGATGTAGGCTGCTGGGGTGGTGGAGTGGGTGGGAAACACATTGCGTGGAAACACACCTCGAAAGGGTACCCGAGGATCTTGCTGGAGTATGGCCATCAGCTGCTCTGTATCTGACTCTAGCTGGCGTAGTCACACAGGACGTTTCTTTGCTGATCCACGCTGATGACGTTATCAAACTCGGCGTAGCAAATCACGTTAATGGCCTGGGCTAGAGCGACGGCGAAACGCAGTTCCAACCGTAGGTTTCCTTTCTTGAGCAAGGCCAGTTGATGATCGTGTTCCAAGGTGGGGGTGAGGTCGAAGGCGAACAACGTGTACCCCTTCATAAAGTCTCGTCGAGTGATGTTATTTCCTTCGTCCTGGTTGTTTTGTCCTGTGGCTGTAAACAGGTTCAGGTAGCTCCGCACATAGTTTTGGTTACCAAAATCCGGTTGTAATGGGCGGGCTGGAATTTGATGGCCGGCCACGTGCAGTGCCAAAAAGTTGAGGTTGAAATGTTGAAATTGGAACGGATTCTCACTCCACTGTCCATTGAAAGCGGTGTTGGTCACACACGCCAGGGTAAGACGTTTAGGGAGATCCCCTAGAAATAAATGTTCACGATTGGCCATCATCGTACCTGCTGGCACAGAGAACATCTTGGTCTGTACGCGTCGGATGGGGTACAGGGCTGGTTTTTTCGATAAGGCTTCCATGTGACTCAGCAACACCCCCTGTTGCAAATCCACCGTACGGACAAACAGGGCTGCATCTTCAATGATGATCTTGTATTGGGGACCAGCATCTCCATCGGCCATCAAGGCGAACATGGGTGTGGAACGGATCAACTTGATCTTGATGGATACACCGTTCATCATGTAGCGGTCTTGCAGGAACAGATCGGCGTGCAGTCGTCCCATCATATCGACCGACTTGCTATTGGTTGTCAACTGTCTGCGATGGCCGAACCCATTATTGGTAGCGGTGACGCTATTCATGTATCCGGGTGTATCCCTGAAGTACAGCGCGGCTTGCAAGTGTGATTTTTTGGCATCTTCGCCGTACGACAACAGCGTCTCCATGTAGGCTCGGTACGGGTACGTATTGGTGGACGTACTGATGAGTTTATCGTTCAGACCGATATCCACCTGTTGGAACAAGGAGTGCAGCCAAAGATTCACCGGGCCTACCACCGAATCGTTCCCGAGGGGGTCCCCGGCTGCGTCCACTATTTTGGCTTTCACGTACAAGTAGGTGTGGGCTAAATCCAGGTAGGCCGTATCTTTGTTTTCAATGGTAAATTCCAGGGGTCCCGACCCCGTCAAGCTAGCCAGGGGTCGATGTTCTACCCAACGTCCTTCGGCCACACTGGTCTGGGTGGGTGGAATAGTCCACAAATCCAATTCACTGTTGGTAGACGGACACGATTCGGAGTGAATGAATGCCATTATGCGAAGATGTCTCTCCTACTCTTCTTCTTCTTCCGGGGTGTGCGTCGTCGGTGTGTCTGTCGTCGAATGACTCTTCGCTGTACCCGTGGTTGTCTTTTAAGGGCTTTGGCGATCAAGACGCTGCCTGCTTCTTTAGCCCGTCGTTTGAAGGCTTGTCGGGGTGCTGTGCCTCCCAAGACATCACCGGCCACGTGCAATCCACTGCGTACCGCTTGTTTACCCACCGCTTTGACGCCCCGTGTCACCAAGGGTAAGAACGTTTTCACAATGCTGCCCAGTATGTTCCCCAATCCGTGACCTCGTTGCATGCGTGCACCGCTAAATATGGGCAAGCTCCCGCCCGTTTGTTTCTTGTAGTAGTCGGCATAGCTGGGCGTATGGCACTGGTAAGGCACGTACATTATACGAAGTGAGGAGAACGGGCTTGTCGGAAATGAAGTGTCAGCACCACTTTCCCTCGTTCGAATGCGACCGGGTGTCCCGTGTCATCTCTTATATCCACCGTGATCGTGTTGATATCGGTATGTCGTACGGGTAGGTAGAGTATATGGTTGAAACTCTGGTTGACTTGATCGCCATACTTCTTTCTAATGGGTACCACCCGTAACAGAGGTGTGTTCACATCGCCCACAATATGGCTGTCCACTGCGTCCGAGTAGACGTAGAGTCCGTACATACCTACTTTCATATCCATCACAACGTCACCGTTGTCGGTGGTGGGGCCCGTGTAGACGCTGTAAGGCAGACCTAACATTTGCTGTAGTCTAGGACTGAGTTTCACACCCACGTTGGGGCTGAGCAGGATACAGGACTTGTCGTTGTGTGCGTTGACATCGAAGATCACGTGATTCTTGAAGGGATAGGCTTTCAGGGGTCTTGAATTATTCTTCACCTCCCGTAGAGACTTGTACTGCAACAAGGTGAGCAGACCCTCTATGAACGTCTTGGGCGTATCGTATTGGCCTTCGGGCAGAGTGAGTCGGTGTACTTTGCCTTCGTGGGTTACTTCGTACCATACTTCTTGGTCTCGTACGTTGTACCACGAGTAAGGGTATTGAATATCCACCAGTCCACATTCCCACCGGCCAGGTAAATGCAACGGTTGCGGTAATTGGGTCACGTACTTGGCCAAGGTGTTGTCAGGAAACACATCGAGTGAACTGTTACTGGGCAACGTGAGGTAAAACATGACGACTGAGCTTTCTGGCTTCTGCACCGGGCTTTAAAAGGGTTCCCTAGTAGGGCTCCCACGCCTTGGGCGGCTGACCTTGGCGTTGTGATCGTCGCGACGGTGCGGCCGGCATAGAGGTCGCCGGCATAGAGGTCGCATAGGGGTGAAAAGAACGTCCCCGCCGTGAGGGTGTTTTGGGAGGAGTCTACGGTTGCCATTCACGTTCCCAGGTATGGGGAAGTCGAGAGGGTGCTTGCATCCAGTTCCAGCGTTCACGATTTCCTACCAATTCTCGAGGGGTGTGTGTGTCTTTTAACCCCTGAGCAAAGGCTTCCCAACCCGGTGGATTAGAGTGTTTGCGAGAACGTACCGTATCGTTGATCAGATCGGTGATACGAGACCCCGGCACCGCTTGGTTTCCAATCAGCAGCTGCCCCTGGTCGGTCCAACCCATATTAGGATTCTGTTTCACCCGGTCCAACAATAAACGAGCCTTGGTCTTGAATGCTTTAGGGACACTGGCCAACACTTCCTCTTCGAGCTGAGGTGAGGCAGAGGATGATGGTGGTGGTGGTGTGCGTGTGGGTGGTGTGAGTGTGGGCGCTGCGGGTAGTAGGGGTGTACTACCCCTATATTGATCCATAAACGTCTTGTACTGGTTCAGCGTGTGATGGTAGAGTTGAATTTTCTCGTGATCGGGTAGTCGACGTTGGAGTATACTATTCATCTCTTCGTCCAGAGACTGGAGTTGTTGCACCGTGGCAGGTATGGGATAGGGTGATTGCAAACTCTGTAACAGTCGAGGTTCGACCAGCATCATTTTTTTCGTATGTTCCATGACGTTAGCGTCCCAAGATGGCCCCTACTAACGGTCCCAGTACGGTAGCGGCTAAGGGTGCGAGGAGTGCGCCGAGAAATCCACCTCGCTGTAACACCTGTTTCTTTTTCTTGACACTGTCCGTCTTCTTCACCAGCGTTCGGAGACCCGTCTTGTGCCGTTGCAATTTCCCTTTCTGCAGGGGACTGAGAGGAACATTCCCTATTAACACATTATGAGCCACTTCACACAAACACCGTACCAAGTCTGGGTCCGCGCCGCGCACCAGGGCTCGGCCCACCTCCGGTGGCGCGCTGCGTAATACGCGGAGGGCCGGCGAGTGCTTGCGTATCCGTGCAGACATGATGAGGAAGTGAATGCTAGAGGGTTGTGTCTTCTTCTTTTATTTGGGTGTGTACACCGTCTGCAACTCACCGGGAAAAATGTGGGTGCGCAATCGAAGTGCCGAGGGTGTCTCTTGTTTCAAGTCGATGAGTAGATACCCGTGAGCCCCTTGGGTGGCATCTTCAAAGGCTTCCCGCACAAAGGCCGTGTTTTTAGGGTACATCTGTTTTGCCAGGTGCATAATTTGTGATGCGTCTCTGGGGTTTTTGAATAAGACCACATACTGAGTATTCAAACTAATGTTCCTGTGCTCTTTGTTCTTACTGAAGAGATTCTGGACGATGTAGATGATGCTCAACCGACGATGATGGCTTCCTTTGGTAAAGAGACGGGTGATTCGACTGTCCGTTTCGGTCATCAGATCGTCTACCACGACCAAGGTGTCTTCTGGCGTATCCTCGGGGGGTAATCCTTCCACTAAGATGAGTCCAGGGAGGCGTGCCAGTTCCTCGTACGCCGGTTGCCAAGCTCCATAACACCACAGGATGCGAGCCACGGGAGGTGAAATGAGGGCTGACCCGTGTTGGATCAGGCGTTGAACGAAGTGTGTTTTTCCCGACCCCGTCGGTCCAGCGATGAGACACGTGAAAGGATGCTGCCACCGAGGATCCATAGCGTTTTTTTTATTTGGTGATTTGAGGTTCAGAGGTCCACCACCGTTGTCGTGGATTCCACCGGGGATCGTAGTCGAACGGGTACCGTTGCCGTGGTAAACGTGATTCACCGGATCCCACTCTAAGTGTTAGCGTCGTGGTGTTGGTAGGTGTACTGGGTGGTTGTCGTGATCGGGGTGCCTCGGAGGATTCGCTTCTGAGGGTAGATACGGGAGGCTGGCGGGTGAAAAGAGGACTAGACCGCGTCGTGGGGCTGAGTGTGTGTGGTGATAGGGTCCGTAGTCTGAGGGTTGATACGGGAGGCTGGCGGATGAAAAGAGGACTAGACCGCGTCGTGGACTGGGTGTAGGGTGATCGCAGCGTCGTAGGAGAGAGAGTAGTGGTGGTGGTGGTGGAAGTGGTGGTGGTGGTGTTGGGTGATTGCACTTGACGTTGAGACCCCGGTGGAGCAGCACTTGGACGAATGGTGTTGAAACAGGATATCAGGTACGCCAAATCGTAGAAGACTCCTCCAAATAAGGTACCCAGAAGCACTACTAGACACACCACGGTACCGTCTTGTCCTTTTCGAGTCCGTAGCGGTAAGGGTATATGTGCACTATCCATGGTATAACCCTACACTGAAGGATGTAGGCGACGTGAGGTAGAATTTATAGTCGTTTCATGTCACGGCCTGACACCCAGGAATTAAACGAACTGGGCCAACCTTGCCATTTGACGAAATGATAGGGGATGCCACGTCGACGTTCCGTTTTCAAAATCTTTTCCACCGTGTAGTAGTCTTTCTGTGTTTTCACTACGGGTTGTAATTCTGCCTCGTAAAACGTGCCTTGCAGTGTTTCTCCTTGTAGATCTTCCAGTTGATAGACGTGTGGATGTCGAGGCTTATGGCGAACGATGACAAAGTGCTCGTCACTCCAGTTGGGCAAGTAACTTTTCTCAAATTGCGCTTTGACTTTACTGATCCGTACCACATCTCCGCGTTTGTAACGGGGTGACGTGAGTGAACTGGGGTCTATCGAGTACAGTGTACGGCGCACTTGATGTTCGTTGCGTTCTGTCACATCGAGGGGAGCTCGCTGGATACTGCGATGATAGGCTCGATTGTACCCTTGGACCAGTTGAGGTAGCACATCAATGTACCGTCGGGTGTTTTTGGCGGTAAAATACTTGTACATTCGTCCTTTGAAGGTGCGATTGAATCGTTCCACTACAGAGGCTTTGGTCTCGTTGTACGTATGGAAGAAAAACACCTTCTGTTTCTTAAGAAAGGCTTGAAAGTAACGGTTGAGAAATTCTGTGCCTTCATCCGTTTGCAAATAGAGGGGTTTGCGTCCCGTCTTGAATATCTGCTGGAACGCCCGTACCAGATTCTCTCCTGTTTTGGTCCGGATGGGTAGTACCCATGCGTACTTGGATAAAATATCGATACAGGTCAACATGTACCGATGCCCATCATTGTGGGGTGCAAATCGACTCATATCGACCAAATCGGCCTGCCATTGTGCGTCTACGCCTCCTACGATGACTCGGTTACGGCGAAAATGTCGTCGGGCTTCTCGATGTAAGCTATAAGTGTCTTGGGTTCTCGAACTTCTCGAACATTCTCGAACTTCAGTTCGACTGATGCCTTGGGAATGTGCAGCTCGAGCGAGCGCTCCCACAGCGCTATAAGTGGCTGGACTGGTAGGGTTGTAATACAAATCTGTTAACACCTTGTTCACAGTGGTACGCCACGTGGATTCCTGCCGCCCCGCTTTTCTCATTCCCTTTCGGGTGCCCCTCATCTGGGTGCCTGTCCCCCTCTTCCTTGCGCTTTGGTGTGTTCGCTTCATGAGTAGACACTGACACTCTAGCCTGTGTGCACCCTATAGATATAGTACTTCATCGACACTGGGGATTACTTTTTCCAAGGCTGTCCATAGATCAGGGTCCAGAGTAAAACCACCTCGCTTCAGACAGAGTCGAGCAAAATAGGGACCGCGGAAAATGTAGACGTCGTCACACAGGTGAATGCTATCACCGTCCAGGTCACCCAACAACACCCGTTTCAAGGTAGTCCAGCCTTCCGGTGACAAAGAGACACGCGCTGGTTCAGACGTACACCAACACCTACTGTCGTCATCGATGAGCTCCACTCGTTTGGGGTACAACAATAGGGTGCAGCCAGGTGTAAGAGTGCGGGTCGCTACAGAGTTCACGTCGGGGTGCAGTAAGTCGTGGACGTCGGTGATAATAGCTTTCAGCGCCTGCCATAATGCCGGACGGAGTATGATAGAGGGACCACCACGCTCTTCTAACCGGGGAAAACAAGAATCATCTCTACCACTTCGTAGGTAGACACCTACTCCCACGTGCATGAAATCGACTTCGGGCTCTTTTCCCTGTAACAACCGTGTCAATAGAGTCCATCCTGCTAGGGTTAAACATAGCTTCACCTCTCGGGGATGTTCTTCGATGAGCTGCAGTTGATGGTCATAGACGATCAGGGTGACGTGGGGAGTGAGTTGGAACAAGGCAAGCTCCCCAAGTGCTCTGTGCGCTGCCATGGTGGTGAATGACAAAACACCGACGAGGCAGGCCTGTATATATCGAAGGGTCCACGTTGTGGTTTTTTTTATTTTTCCATCTCCCCTTCGTGAAAGTCCGTGATCACTCGGTAGTGTCTATTAAAACCCTAGTCCGTAGCCGTACACGTTATAGTTTTTTTTCGTACCTCTCTCTATCCGTACCCGTATACGTTATAGTTTTTTATTTTTCCCTACCTTCGTGAAAGTCCGTGATCATTCGGGCTGTAATGTTATAGAGATAGGAATGGATTTAACCTGGGAATTTGCCATAGCCAATTTTGTGCAAAATCAGAGGATTCTGACGTGACCCAGGATGCATCACTCGCGCCAATACATAGCTGTACATGCATTCGGCTAGAGCGCGCGGACGTCGCGAATTTCGCTGACGTCCGCGCGCTGGCTCAGACCTGCTGAAAATGTTTCAGGGCCAACCCTAATGTTATAGAGATATGAATGGATTTAACATGGGAATTTGCCATAGCAATTTTGCGCAAAAAGTGAGGATTCTGACGTGACCCAGCAGGCATCAGTGGCGCCTAAAATTGGACCAATCAGCGACGCGTAGTTCAACTCTAATGTTATAGAGATACGCATGGATTTAAGATAGGAATTTGCCATAGCCAATTTTGTGTAAAATGTGAGGATTGAAAATTAACCCAGGAAGGTATGCGCGCGGACGTCGCGAATTTCGCCGACGTCCGCGCGCTGGCTGAGACCCACAACGAAAAAAAATTTCAGGGCCAAACCTAATGTTATAGAGATACGAACGGATTTAACATGGGAATTTGCCATAGCCAATTTTGTGCAAAATGTGAGGATTGAAAATTAACCCAGGAAGGTATGTGCGCGCGGACGTCGCGAATTTCGCTGACGTCCGCGCGCTGGCTGAGACCCACAACGAAAAAATGTTTCAGGGCCAACCCTAATGTTATAGAGATACGAATGGATTTAACATGGGAATTTGCCATAGCCAATTTTGTGCAAAAACAGCGGATTGAAAATTAACCCAGGAAGGTATGCTACGCGCTATATTGGCCAATCAGCAGTCGAGAAAAAGAGCCAATGAGCAATCGATAAAAGAGCCAATGAGCGATCGATAAAAGAACCAATGAAGGAGCATCACCTCCGTTGAAACAGCCAATGAAAATCTACTCTACTTTCAGTATAAAATCCGGGGCCGCGTGGGAAGCGACTCTCAAGACCTATAGACTGCAGCAGGAAAAAATGAACAGGGTGGCCAAGATGTCCACGACCAAGGCTTCGGGGCGGATGGTAGAGGCGAAGAGGCAGAGAGCGGAGGTGGCGAAAGCCATTAAAGCCTTCTGGTTAGGGGAAACAACAAGTCAACAACAACTTCACACGGGAAGCAGGGACAGTTCTCCACGCCCTCATCGTTCTAGCTAGAACTCTATCGGATGAGGAGTGGCTGATCCATCTGCGAGCGGCCCTGGACGAGGTACATCAACAACGACAACCTCGTCCACAAGTCCAGCCAGAATTCGTCGACATCGGACAAATTCCACGAGCATCGTTTATAGACGATCTCCCCATAGATGATGTCGATGACCAACAACAACACCGTTACCGGTTGGAACCTGGCCGCTACTTTTCCGTCAGCAGTTTGGAGTAAACAGGCAAACTCCCCCTGAATAAAACAGGGTAAACAAATTGACCTCAACGGCCCTTTTCAGGGCCACCCCAATCTACCGAAAGGGGAACTTCTAACTTTGCACATTCAATTCAAATCAGGTCCTACATGGGTGAATCTCCTCTCCTCTATATTCTATGATTACCAATCTCCAACCCCCCAAAAAATCCCT